>JAWWNH010000029.1:15792500-15847500 GCA_034641385.1 Darevskia mixta
ACCTCCATCTGCAGTCTGAAGTGGTACAGTCCAGATTCATTTAGTCCGTGAGAACTAGGCCTATGACGTGTTGTCTAAATAGGATTTCATGCTGTTCTTTAAAATAATAATAATAATAATAATAATAATAATAATAATACTGCCTGCTTGCTAAATACTTTGAGGGCAACTTGCCTTTGGTCCTGCTCTAAGCCAAGGTTAGACAGGAATATTTAAAAACTGGAAAGTAAAAAAAAAATTAAAAAAAATCAGGTAATGAGGCCTTTCAAAATAGCAGTCCTAAGGATTTGGTGGCTGAATACTGCAAAACACAGTATTAACTAGACACATTTATGGGAAAGTGTTCAATGACATTCTTCTCCAAGCCTTGTGATGCACAGGAGTTCTACAGAGGTTATTTCCCCCCAAGCTAAGGAAAGCTGAAAAATACTCATTGGAAGACTGCCTCCTGCTGGCAGACGTGTGCATCATTTATCCTCTTCCCTGGTGTAAGAGAGCCAAGGGGTTGCTCCATTGTGGGGCTGACTACACACAACTTAATAGCAAATGATACTAAATTCCCACATGAAGAGAAATGTATGGTGCTGATAAGGCACTGATTTGGGACTTACATACTGTATACAGTTGCAAATAAAACGTTTTAAATGTGTTGTAAAGTGCATTATACAAATGTGATAATAGATGGTGAGTATTCAATATTCATATGTATGTGTATTCTTGTCCCTTAGGTGCCTAGCTGAAAATAGGCAATTAATTATATTTCTCACCTTTCTCACATATCCACTTAACTTTTAACTAGCTATAGCGCAACCCTAACCACGTCTATTCAGACATAAATCCCATTGAATTTAATAGAGCTTACTTCCAGTTAAATGGGATGAGGGCTGCAGCCTTGCTCTTTTTAAACTTATCTTTTAACTAGTTGAAAGTGGAAATATTTAACTCTTAATTTAGTTAAGGCTGCTAACTTTCGATTTTAACTAGTTAAATTGTTTCGTTCATTTTTCTCATGACTGTGTTAGATTTTTTAAAAAGGTTTCCTTCGTCAAAAAGGCAGCAAATGTCACTCAGGCCTCTGTATAATCAGACACTTGCTTACAGAGTCTAATTTTTACTTTATTTTACCCACTCTTCTCTTCACTGCAAAGTCCCACTGAAGGTCAAGACAAAATATACAGTTAGTAACAGCCATAAAGCAAGTTTAAAAACAGTTAAAATAGTTCCAATAAAGATGCAGAGTGGAATGCAGATCTCGAGTCAAAGGTCTTGTGGAAAGAGGAGAGTTTTCAGATGGCACGGAATGGCTGCTTACTGGGCTCCGAGGTGAGCCGCAGTTGTGGCTTGACACAGTGCCTCTGCCAATCACCCTGCTGCACTGCGCCATGCCGCGTCCCCCTCGGCTGCTGTGGAGGCTCACAGGTTCCCACAAAACCTTAGATTCAAACTCGCCAATCTGCGGCAGCCTAGGGGGTGGGGTTTGGGGAGCAGACCTGGATGAAGCGGACTTCACTCAGGTCCACCCTTCCAACTATTTATCCTGGGCAGACCTGCATGTTGCAGCTCAGTCAGCTGGGATTGAAAGAGGAAAGTCTTCTGAAGGCATGGAAAAGATGCCACCTTCCCCCACTTTCTCTTCGTTCTTCCCTAAAACGTAAAGATAAAGAATTTTATTTTTTGGAAAGAAGATACAGAATATAAAAAAATTAGGCTTACAGCACAGCTATCCCACAGAAGACTTTACTATCTCATAGAATAGCAAACTGTGACAAATAAGTTTTCAAATCCAGACCAAGGAAAAATATGCCATTGTATAAATACAAATATTTCAATTTTGCAGCACTTGGTTTGTTGAATAATCATTCCTCTAGTCTAGTGAGCTGCATCGCTGGTTTTAAAGGTAACCTGACCCTGACCATTGGGTCCAGTCGTGACCAACTCTGGAGTTGCGGCACTCATCTCGCATTATTGGCCGAGGGAGCCGGTGTACAGCTTCCAGGTCATGTGGCCAGCATGACTAAGCCGCTTCTGGCGAACCAGAGCAGCGCACAGAAACACCGTTTACCTTCCCGCTGCAGCGGTACCTATTTATCTACTTGCACTTTGACGTGCTTTCGAACTGCTAGGTTGGCAGGAGCAGGGACCAAGCAATGGGAGCTCACTCCGTCGTGGGGATTCGAACCGCCGACCTTCTGATCAGCAAGCCCTAGGCTCTGTGGTTTAACCCACAGCGCCACCAGCGTCCCAATCGCTGGTTTTAGGCATCAATATAAACAAAAATATACCAGATCAGATCCTCATGTAGAATTATCACCATCATCATCATCATCATCATCATAACAATAATAATATATTAATTTATATTCCCACCTTTCTCCCAGAACCAGGACTCAGAGACTCTGACAAAAAATAAAACAAGCATGAATAAAACACAGAAAGCTAAGAACATCAGATTTAGGAAAAAGGTGTTTGTTGTTATTAATGTATTGAATCATTCAGATATTTTCCAAGGGGGTGGTAAAGTGCAAATGGATTACATAAAATGGATTCTTCTCCCTATGTAGAGGAGATGACCTCACATACATCCTAACAAATCTTTAAATCACTTGTTTTTGCTGCAACAAATAGTCCACCGATTTGGAAATCTTAACCATTCATGTCCAAAGTCTATATCAGGGGCCTAATCCGGCCTGTTGGTTGATTTAATCTGGCCCCCGTGGCAGTATATGTCCTGGTTTTTAAAAAAGCTCAGCAACCTCAATCCTAAAATAAAACATTGAGGGGAAATTGTAAAAAAAAGCTCAACAACTTTGGGGGGTTAAATCCTAAAAAAGAGCTCAACAATTTTGGTCGGCTCTCACGCATGTTCACTTCATCAAATCTGGCCCTCTTTGAAAAAAGTTCGGGCAACCCTTAAACCATTTATATCAGTTGTTGTTGTTGTTGTTGTTGTTGTTGTTGTTGTTGTTGTAAATGGACCTAATGCCATATGATAGAACATAAAAGTGGTTAAAATCACAAGGATTTAAGCCCAAATTGTTTTATAAGGCACACAACATTATAAAAGTTTTCCACTCATTCCTGATGTTTAACCAATAAGAAGACTAGGCAGAGAAAGAAGCTGGTTTGGAATGGACAGGGATTTCTCTGTATGTGAATGAGGTGAGCTGTAGTCAGCTGAAGTGGATGGAGCTAGTCTCCCGGGCTAGCCAACAGGTTGTCAATATAACTGGTCTTGGAGAAGGGAACTGGAAGTCAAGTGAAGCAGCAGGCAAAGAAAATAGGCAGAAATGGGGAGATAAATAGTTTGCAATGGACAGCCCTGTGGTTCAGTGTTTGCTGAGATGACTTACGATAGCAGCTGTCAAGGATTGGGGAGGCAGCGGGAGGCAGCCATAGCACAGTGGGTGACCTGTAAGGCTACCTTGAACATGACTAGCTGCTGATCAATCCATGCTTGTACATTGCACCATTTTTTATGTAGACTGTTTGCATAGGCTCTGCTTTTATGGACTGTTGTGTATTATATGGGAATACAAATATGTTTGGGCTGGATCTCCCTTTCACAGGTGGCACAGGACCTAGGATGACTAGGAAAGGGCCTTCATAAGACCTGAAGCTGTGACACATGTGGCGTCATGCGTGTGTGGGATGTGATGGGTCCCTTCAACACTGAGAAGGCCCGGCCCCTTTCTAACAAATATCAAAGACACCTCGCCCCCCTAGAGTTGGTGTGCCTGATGTGTGCTGTGCCTTCCCAAAAGACTTTTCGCACAAAATATAAGTTAGTTTGAGAGGAAATTCAGAAAGCTACCTTGACAAATGTGAACATTCCTGTCAAAACAGACTTTTCAGGTCCAGTTTGGATGTCCTCCTTAGAGTATCATAAGCCTTGTTTAAAGACTGTTTGGCTTTGCTCCGACAACCATCCTGTGGGTAATCTGTATGATACAACACGTTTAAAAATGTTTTGGAGATAGCAATGGGAATGTAATGATGCAGGCAACCTCAGCCATGACCAAGCCCTTTACATTTGCATTGATTGGTAGGGTGAGCTGCACAGGATGTGGTCCTTTCAAAATTATGTCTTCTTTCCCTAATCTAGACATGATTCTATTATGGCTATCCTCTGACACCTCTTAAAAGATATTCTAAGACTCACAGTATTAGGTTTACAACTCAAGTACAGTTATGAGAGCTGTCCTGAATCTTCTGTTTGCATCTCCAGAGGTGGTTTATTTCCAGAGAAATAGATTGTGAAATGTTAAGCACTGTATAGGCTAAGCTATGATAGCAATTTGCATTGTGTTCTCAGATCTTTCAAGATTAGCCACAATCCATGTTTACAATGGTTTAAGGAGAGTGTCTGATATAAAGGGAAATAAATAATAGTTAACGTACCTTGGCTGGAATTTGTGAAGGAAGAAAACATCTTTGGAGGGATACAAAACCCAGTTAGAGAGATACAAAAAAACCCTGCCCCACTACACACATCCTGGAAACATCACAGGATTATAATTTGATTATTGTGAAGGAGTCTGCGGTATGGAAAAGAAAAGGATAAGAGAAGGGCTTCTTAGAGTTTATAATTATTTAATAGTCAATGGTCAAGCATGCCAGCCACATCCATTGTTAGGGAAATTAAAGATAAGTGTCTCCGAATCACTGCAAGATGGTTGGACACACCTTTGAAAGGTGAGATCCATCAGAGCCCAGAGAAGAGGAATCCTTCCTGCTAAAGGGAGAGACTGCCTAAACCAGGTATATAAGTAAAGCCTTTGGCCCCCCAGATGTTATTTGACTCCAACTCCTGTCAACCCTAGCAGCTTCCTAAACAGATCTCTCTGACGATTTATTGCCTAGCTAAGTTTAGGAATGGAAGAAGGCATAGTTTTCCATTCTGCCCTGTAGGCATTTCATGCAACACTGTTTCCCTTCTGCTACAGTTTGTCTTCTGTCAAAACCAATATTATCTCTCTCTGTCTGCTATGGCAAAATTACCGGTACATGCAATGGAAACCCCATGCAATTAAGGGGGGGGGAGGTATTCAATTTTGTATTGTTTGCTGACTGAAAGCAACAACAGCAGCGAATAAGGGTCATATTGTTGGATTCATTGCTGTTCCGGACATAGGATGAATAAACAAACACTGGCAACTTTCATCAAAATTTTCTGGCATCCCTACCTATGTTACATCATTCAAGTAAATCTTGGCTCAGGCAGTTGAGCCCTACATTGCTTCTTTGGCTGAACCTGAGTAAACAGGCCTCTGACCTCAATTATCTAAGTCCATTCTATAGGGAGTACATTAAACAGATCTCTGCAAGTAGGCTGAGGTCAGTCTGACATAATGAGAATATATGAATAGTATTGACGAATAAAAACAAGAACAAGTGTCACAATTATGGATGGGAATGTATTAAGAAGAATTGGAATGGATAAGTGTTGAAATAAATACCCCACCTGGAGTAATTTACCTATTGCATAGCTTACCTGCAGTGTGGTTTTACTTTCACTGATCGGATATTCTGTGAGTGTCTTAAGCCTTCTCTGGCTGAACACAGATTTGGGTCACATCCACACCATACATTTAAAGTGCTCCTATTCCACTTTAACAATCATGGCCCCTCCCCCAAGATCCTGGGAACTGTAGTCTGTTAAGGGCTCAGAGAGTTGTTAGGAGACTCCTCACATAGTTACAATTCCCAGCACTATATTTCCTAGCATTCTTTGCGGAAAGCCATGACTTTTAAAGTGGTATAAGAGGGTTTTAAATGTATGTTGTGCATATGAATGTATGATACTCATCCTATAAAGAAAGGAGGCTCACTTATTCTAACTGGTCTCTCTATCTTCCCAAGGTGGAAAATAATTGCTACATAGGTCTCTGTATATTGAAATCAATTCTTCTGCTATAGAGCAACCCATCTGGCATTGAGACGGGCAGCAAAACAGTATCCATTTAATCAGTACCCTAATTTAAAAGATTATGTTTCTAAGCCTTTTATAGACAAATCTAGAAACCTGACTCTTACCTACATTATGAATGGCCCAGGACAGTTTACTTTCACTGGCTGAGTAGCATCACAACAAGAACATCATCACAATTGGATGATGCCGCCTATGTCATACTTAGGGTGAACCTACTGAAATAAATGGATTTGTTACTTAAGTCAACTGATTTTAATGGGTCTACTCTGAGTATGACTGACATCGGATATAGCTCATTTTCTTTATCTGATGCAAATTGCCATCTTATTAACTGGCCCACTCTGGCCGGTGTGGCAGCTAACCCGAAAACAACAAACCATTAGTGTGTATGAATACACACAGGTTACTGAAAGCATCACATCCTCACTTATAGTTAGCATCCACCTGTCTTAGGAAACAATGGAGGAGGGCACCTTTGGGGCTGAGATCAAGCTGTTGGACGGTTGCAGCGTCTGCTGTGGCAGCAGAGACCGATAAGGGGCTCATGTTTTGTTACAGCTACAACATGTTTTGTTGCAGCTGGGACAGATGAAGGTCTTATATTGTGGTTTTTTTCTTGTTTTTTATGTTGTGAATCACCCTGAGATGTACAGATGAAGGGTACATCTGTTTTAATTGAAGGGTGCAAATTTAATAAGTAAAATAAATAAAATTATATACCTACCTGGACTTGAAAATATCCTGAGGCCCTTCAACAAGTGCTTACACCCAATTAGATGTGATGAGTGGTCACCTATAGAGAGGGCTGAGGGAACTGCAGTGGCTCCCAATTAATTACCAGGCCATGTTCCAGGTCTTGTTGTTAGTCATAAAGTCCTAAAGATATAAGACAAGGTTATCTGAAAGAGTGCCTGCCTCTGATCAAAAATATTATCTGGGAAAATTCTACTTGCAGCACAATACCCTACAGAATACCATAGGCATAGGGGGTGGCCAGAAAACAGGCATTTTCTGCTGTTGCCCATTCTGTGCATTGCCACATGTTAAGCCCTATCTTTTTGCCGAGGCTTTCCCTGGCCCATAAGACTGGGCCCTGTTTTATGTGCTTGAATCCCACTGAATTGTTGCTTTTTGCTGCTCCTCAGCCAAGTTGCTTATACAAACAATTTATGTATTAGGGTAAAGTGTCCACACAACTGCATCTATTAGTGAAAATAACATAGGGAAAAAAGCATTGTGATGGGTGAAATTGCTTTGCAAAACTGCACACACAAAAATGTGTGTACTAGGATAAATTTGCACTATAAAATGCTACTGAAATTTCATGAGGACTGTTTAAAAAAATCACAATTCATTGTGGAAATGTGGAGAACTGAATTTAAGATTGCAAAAACAGGAAGCTGAAATTGGCATGGATATCTTCCGTCAGCAAAATGGCACCAATCAGATACTGCCCATGCTTCTTTTAAAAAATTACTTTTTTGAGAGGCTGTGTCCATATATAACAAATGTTTGGTCTGAAATATCTATAAGCGACTTAAAATTCAGGCACCCCTTGCTTTGATTAAAAGAAGTCATGCTACATTTTTCAAAAGCTCTCCCTGACTGACCTTTTCAAATCCAGATACATACTTTATATAAGAGCAACATTGTGTTTTCAACTGTCCTAGAAGATCTCTCATCTTGCACAAGACAAAAGCATTTCAGCCTTTTCTTCCTGAGCAGAAATATATTTGCGATTCACATGCGAATGGGTTGAACATTGAACCTTAAGACCAAAAAAGCCATTTCTAAACTCCTGGCTCAAAAAAGGCGAGTGGAAAGGGAAAGGGAAAAAAATACTATTACTGATGAACACAATGTATAAAAAGCAGAGGGATTCAATTTTAAAGAATGCTTGTGGCAATGAAAAAATATAACTTCAAATGAGAATCCATTCATTGAGGCCTTAACTCTCATTTGTTGGGAATGGAGGGGGCAGTGAAGTCCTCACGCCACAGCCAATTGGCATGTGTCAGGCAGCTAAGGGGTCAAGTGCTGGCGGTGTGAGCGCACAACTCCTAGACTTTGTTAAAATGATGGTATTAAACAGAAGTTACATCTGAGGTCAAGTGACCGCAATAACAGGGGACACAGCGAGTCCTCAAATCATTCCCAGTGATGGAAATGACATGGAACTGACATAATATCTGAGGTGAGATGAAACGGAAATCCTCAGCAGCTGAACACTTCACCTACTGATGAGTTACCTGACCCTAACCAATCTTATAATCATATCCATGTCAAGGGGGAAGCCGCATTTTTCAGGAACAGAAGGCACAGTTGCAGCATTATCTATATATTTTTTGCTGTGTCTCTGCTGCTGGGATTATGTTGTTAAAAGTTTCAATACTCCGTTTTAAGCCGTTCAAATCAATGTCTTGTTCACCAACCCCCGCCCCCACCCCAAATCAGACTCCACCTTCCTGCACAGGTTTCCCCGCAGCTTAAATATTCTGCCCCCCCTCCCCGACCCTGTTTGTGAGACTCTCTGTCAGGTAGGAACTGTAAATTTGTAAGGAACAGGTCAATGTTTTTGTGCATTTATGTGCTGATTTCACCTGCTTGTGGATTTAAGGTGATTGGCTCAGTGTTGCTTGGGAGTGACTGGTACAGGAAAGTAGATTTAATTTTTATATGCACATATAACTTTAGAAGCAGGACACATTTATTAAAGAATGGGAATGATAGTTATCTCTGAATGTTAATGAGAGAACTATCATTCCAATTCTTTAATAAGAATATAGGACTTCTAATTTTGTTCCCTGCAAAGCTCTAAGTTGCACAGGCCCTGCATTGCCTAAAGCAGGGATGGAGAAGCTGTGTATAGAGATTGTATATAGATTCCAACTTCCATTAGCCCAAGTCAGAATGGCCAATGGCCAGTGATGATGGGAGTTCCCCATCATCCCAAAGATGTGGGGATGTGCCCCATAACAATTCTTGATATTAACATCAGGGCCGCCATTAACAAAATCACTCATGTGCATATTTTGACCATCTGTGGTGATATAGTCCCTTTAATATTAGCTTGCTGGTTGCGTGGGAATTTGTTAGAATTCCTGGAATAATGAGCCTAAACACTGATGCCTCTCATTAAGACTTCAAGGCCAGTGTCAAAAGGTAATCAAAGACACGCGATGGGAGCAGGTGCTGATTTTGTTGGTCGGAAGGGGTGAACGCCCATAGCCAGCTCTCCCTTAAAACCTGAGTTGGGGTGAGCATAAGGAGCTCTCAGTCAGCGCCTGTTCAGACCTTAGAAGGTATTTTGCTTTGTCGCTCAGCCTGCTAAGATTTATGCTGATTTATGTTTCAGTCAGCTAGCTAGAGAAGTCAACGACTATGAGCTTTCCACCAGCATTTGTCAATTCTGACTGAAATTCCATCAGGTTTGCTCCGGCCTTCACCATCTTTGCATGTCCTTCCGGCGGTGGGTGGTGGAATCCTGGTTGCGGAGCGGGCTAGGGATCCTCAGTGGAGGTGGCAGTTGCAGCAGCACTCCTAGCTAGATAAGATAGTTTTGTTATTTCTTTAGCCTCTGAGCAGTCTTAATTTGTGGAATTGTTTGAAGCTTCTCCTCTTTACAGAGTTTTGTTTCAATAAAGTTTTTGTATGTTTTTCATGGACATTGGTCTTGCTTGAGTTTCTGAACCTTCCAATCTTGACTACCCTGTGGGTCATTCACCACACCATCTTCATTAGTATTATTAACAGCATTCCTGGTTAATCATAAGAACTGTTATGGGACATAGGGAAGACAACAGGCTCTTGGCCAAGAGATGGGGAGGTATTTGGTCCTCTTACTCAGTAGCTGGTGGCTGATGATATCACTTGATGGCTTGCGGTTGGGCATATGGCTTTCCTAAACTGAAAAGCATTACATTTGTGCAAAATTATATGAAATTTCTGTCTGTAGTGCTTGATATATGGTGGGAGTTCCACACATATGAGGCGTGTCAAATTCAGAGGTTGATGAGCATTTGTGGGAGAATTAGTCAAAGCCTGGACTTATTTGTACAACGTGATAGGGAGTGGGTGGCGCTGTGGTCTAAACCACTGATCCTCTTGGGTTTGATGATCAGAAGGTCGGCAGATTGAATCCGCGCGATGAGGTGAGCTCCCGCTGCTCTGTCCCAGCTTCTGCCAACCTGGCAGTTCTAAAGCACCCCAGTGCAAACAGATAAATACCATAGGTGCCGCTACTGCAAGAAGGTAAATGGCGTTTCCTTGCACTCTGGTGATCAGGGGTGATCAGGGATTATCATTCCCTCTATTTCTGATGTCCTGACTGTGAGTACTGTTGCTTATGTTGCCAAAAAGGCACCACCTACCCACAACAGGGGGATAACCGCCAGCTCAGGAGGAATCCTGAAGTTTGCAGAAGTACAAAGAATCTTTAGGGGAAAACTCTAAGGGCAGGAACCACTAAAACAGTTCAGCAAGGGCTGAGCATAGTCAGTGGCCAAAGAATGCTGATCAGCTGTTGGGGAGGAGGGAGAATGGGGTGGAGTGACTGGAATCCTGCGAATTCCGCACTGCAACTTTTTTCACATATCCCTCTTGTAACCCCGATTTCTTAGGTTCAAGTTGAGCATTCAAGTTGTTAGTTCATACACTGCATCTCCCATTTAAGTAACTTTGTACTACCCCTCCCCTTTAATAAAAAGTTCATACTATTTTTTGGGGGGGAATAATAATAATAATGCAAATTTTATTGTTCAGGTTTGCATTCCAGACCATTCATTTGGATTTCCAAATTGAAACAGAAAGAAAAGCAGGGAAATTAGAACCAAATATGTGTGAGTGTGTGGGTCGCCTCCCCCTTCATTTCTCCCTCACCCCTTCTGAAAATATTTTAAATGTTTTTGCAGGTTGAGACAAAGGTGCTAATGGCAGCCAGTTCTCAGCTGAATCAGTATGTATTCAAATCAAAGGGGAAGCAAGACAGGCTACATTAGTTCGTTCCTTGTACCTGTCAGAGCTCCGAAGAGATTAAGCACCTGACCCCTTCATCCCTAACATTGCTCCACAAGAGACGTTTCTGTCACTATTTCTGCCACTTGGCTTGCTAAGATGCCACAAAGCCTGGGGCGACCTCTGCTACATTTCAGTCTTGTTTATTGATTTCTGACCCAGTGCTTAATAGTTTTCCCAGTCTCCCTGAATGGCTTTTGTAAGCAATAGGGTTTGTACATCTCCTCGATCAATACCTTTTATATTTACAATAAAATTGAAACTGCTTCTGCTGGGGGTGAAGCCCGGCATTTGTCATCCTCCAGCAAGGGAAAACTATGTCATTATCTGAATTAAAACATTTATTTCTGATTAAGAGAGTGTCCTATCTCATTAATTTTTCCCTTTCCAATAGAAAGGGAATAGAATCATATTGATTTTTGCACTTTTACACATCTCCACTGCTGGGAAGATAATTGAGAAGTTAGCCAGAATAAATGAAGTTTCAAGTCTAGCGGGCCAGCCAATACCTTCCAAATTCAAGGTGTTTTTATGAAGCTGGATTTTAATTTGTTGGCAAGCTGAAGCAGTGGGACTTCTTCAGCTGAGTAAATTGGATTAAGAGTAGAGTCTCCTTGAAGCATGTCTTGGTGAATGCTGAGGGGCTCATTCCCCTAAGACAGCAACAGACTTGCATTAGATTTATGTTAAGACAGCTACCAAATTGCCCTTCTTCAAAACTCAAACTTGTTCCCGGAAGCATGGATTAGTTGACCAAAAGCTTGCTAAATTAAGTTCCTTTCATAGGATCTCTGGTCTTCAAAGACAACTGAAATCTAATCAGAAGTTGAACTAGACCTCCAGAATTTCCACAGAAACTGATCACACTTTATTATAAATAATGGAATTAAAGCTAAACTTCATTAGAAGACACTCCCTCCTTCCAGAAACCTTTCTAGTCCATCAGCAATAGTAATTATACAATGGAGTCCTTGTGGTATTTGGCTTATCCTGCTATATTTAAGATGTGGATCATTCTACTTTTCTCTTGCCTGCAAAGGGATGTAGTGAGTTCACTCCTGCAAATATGGGCCTTGCCTGTATCCTGCTAGAAGGCATATTTACCTATGTGTGTCTATAGAATATTGGAAGGACACGGGTGGCGCTGTGGGTTAAACCACTGTGCCGCTTGGGCTTGCCGATTGAAAGGTTGGCGGTTCAAATCCCTGTGACGGGGTGAGCTTCCATTGTTCAGTCCCTGCTCCTGCCAACCTAGCAGTTCGAAAGCACACCAAAAAGTGCAAGTAGATAAATAGGTACTGCTCCAGTGGGAAGGTAAACAGCGTTTCCGTTCATTGCTCTGCTTTCGCCAGAAGCGGCTTAGTCATGCTGGCCACATGACCCTGAAAAACTGCAGACAAACACCGGCTCCCTCGGCCGGTAAAGAGAGATGAGCGCCGCAACCCCAGAATCATTCGCTACTGGACTTGTCAGGGGTCCCTTTACCTTTACTTTTATAGAATGTTGGGAGTGTGTGAGGTTCAGGACTTAATTTACTAATATATACTATAGTGGATGGGATGCGGGTGGTGCTGTGGGTTAAACCACAGAGCCTAGAGCTTGCCAATCAGAAGGTTGGCGGTTCAAATCCCCACAACGGGGTGAGCTCCCATTGCTCGGTCCCTGCTCCTGTCGTGCGCTGCTCTGGTTCGCCAGTCATGCTGGCCACATGACCCGGAAGCTGTACGGTGGCTACCTCGGCCAATAAAGCGAGATGAGCATCACAACCCCAGAGTCGTCAGTGACTGGACCTAATGATCAGGGGTCCCTTTACCTTTACCTCTACTATAGTGGAGCAGGTGCCCAAAGCATAAGGAGGATGTGGGTGCCTCCAGACTGTCAGCATTTTGCAAGAGAGACTCAAGTGCCTATCAGAAACTTAGATCTATGCAATTAAAATGGATTAAAGGGCTCCGTTGCCCTAGCTCGATAAATCCACTTTATTAAAACAATCAAACAAACAAACAAAAATGGACTGTTTGAAAAATGGCAGCAAAACCCCAGTGTTGTGCCACAAGCTGCATTTTACACACCCTTCAGTTTCAAAAGCCATTTCCCACGAGAGGTGAGTTTATGAGTTCTGCTCTAGGGGTAAATGAATACACCAGGAGGGCAGAAGGGAAAAGTGTGCAAGCTCCACCACCATCTCTCACTTTCTCTGTCTCCCTGCATGAGGTAGAAGATGACTGTCTTACCTATACTCATGGAGACTCTCCATGTATTTTAGAACCCCATAAAATCAGGGTTCTAAAATATATTAAGAGCCTTCAGTTACGCTCCAACCTCTGGAGAGTGACAAGAACATTGAAGGGGTGGAGCTAGCATCCTTGTCCACAGAGCTACGCACCCCCCATGTGTTTTTGAATTGGGGCTTGGTGCCTAAAGCTCATTGGGTTCACAACTGCTTTGATGGTCCTTCACATCCTAGCTTGCTTCTTTGTTTATTCATTATTGCTTTTATAGTCCACCTTTCCTCTAAGGTACTCAAGGTGGCATACGTGGTTTGGCTAAGAGAGAATGTCTGGTCCAAGGTTCCCCAGTGAGATTCATGGATAAGTGGGGATATGAACCCTGTTCTCCCACCTCCTAGCCCAACACTATTAGTACTCTCTCTCTCTCTCTCTCCCCTATAACAAAGCCTCCCTATAACATATCAACAGCTATAGATTAAAAATGCCGAACCAGAGGAGAACTTAATTTCTTACTGAATTTTAATGCACGGTCCAAAGTAACCAAGTATGCAAAAGGTTGAATGCATTCATCACAAACAGTTCTGTTTTCTCTCTTTACACCAATGAGAAATTACAGGATTACCAATGACCTTCCTCCCAATGAAGCTCTGTAATTATGGTCATTTGTTATAGAGCAGAGATGAATAGATGGGATTTACACAGAATAAAAATATTATTTAAGAGCTGTATTATTGATATGGTAAATGAAACCTCAATTTATTTAAATGCTGTTACTGTATTGGTAATGTATTCTTTGTCAATTAACCCTATGAGCATGAAATTGACAAAATTTCAATGAATGTTGCACTAAAATCCATTTGTACTATTGTACTAAAATCCATTTTCTCCTGTGATTGCATAACATCATACAACTTAAACTATTTGCAGCTAAGTGCTGCTAAACTTTATAAATGGAGCTTCTTTATTTGTATTCTCCTTGCTACCCCATTGATTCATGGCCATTGTACTGAGATGTTTAGGAAGAAAAAGATAATCTTCAAAGCTAAACCATTTTATAAAGTCTGATTCTTTGGGCATATACTAACTACACATTAAAATGTTGCATTTTGCAGACCTTTGCAATTTTGCCTTTTGCTTATTTAAGTTGCTAAGCTGAAACATGATTTTGTGCCTGCAAAAGTAGCATGAACAATTATTATTTTTAAAGAAGAGATAGAAAGAGGACAGACGGGAATCTTATTTATGCTGCTGAATGTGTGCTGTATTAAAAGAAAACATGAAATAGATTCGATTAGCTCTGTGATTGATTTAAACACACACATAACACACATATTATTCCTTGCGTTATCTCTTTTGTATTCTAGACATTTGCCCCAAGCTGTCATTATTCCATGCTCATCGACAGAAGAGTTATAGTTTGCAAAAACCTATCAGGTAGGCTGGACACCAGATAATTGAGGTGATGATCAGCACTAGCAAAAGACAATTGATAGTGAAAGTGTTAGAGGCTGTACCTAACTAGATCTGTACCCTTTGTCTCCTTTAGCCTTTCTTTCGAATGGACAGAATATGGAATAACATGGACATGTCTGATGCGCATCAATAGGAGGCATGGCAGTGCATAATACTTCTTAACAGAAATATGATGGGTGTATTTTTTGATGCCTTAGCAGGTTATTAAGAGAAGCAGGAACCATTATGAGATTATCCTGACCCCTCAATGCATTTTGATCAAACACTTAAAAAATAATAATTGACACCACTGAACTCTACACAAACAGGGGAGAGAATCAAGCAAAAAAAATGTAGAAGAAAGCAGAATTATAATTCAGTCCTTAGCAACTTTTTCTTATGTAAAAATGTCTATTGTTCATTGCCAAAGTTAAAAGAAGCTAAGCGTCTTCCTTATGCAAAGGTTTTCCACACTTACATTACTCGAAGGAAATGAGAAAATATAAACTTCTATAAAAACCTACAAATTTAATTCTGCCCAAAGTAGAGCTTGTCCTGCTCTTCCATTTCTCTTGCTAGTTCCTTTTCTCTCCCTGCTCCACTACCACCACACTTTAGTTACCATATGTGTTCAAGAGAGGAGACACTTTTTGAACTCTTGCCATCCTTTCCAACATATCCCAGCTTCTTGTTAGCTTGCCCATGGGTGACTACAGAAATAATTTGGAGGAGAAAAGGTCTATGACTTGTAAGCTACAGTTCTCTTGCCTCTTTGCAATCTTTATACGACTGAACCCCTCCTACTGCTGGCTGGGAAAATAAAATGCAATAACAACATAGAGGTCCTTTCAAATCAGCAGAGAATGCCAACCAATGAGAATATTGGGAAAGCCATGCACAGCAGAATGCTTTTCAACCCACACTATCATAGTTTTCTGTAAAGGTCCAATGTTGTGTTAGCAACTCAGATTTCAACAGGTCTGATAGAGGATTTGCTTTGCTATGTCCAGTTTTTCCTGCTTAAGTTGTACATGACTGGTATCTTTCTCACTTGGGATGTTCTGATGACCTGGTCCCTGTCAGTAATTGGATACTTTTTGTCTGTTTTGAGGCAGACACTTTGGTTGCTACTTGCACAGTATCTGATTAAGAAGTATCTCCAGAATGTGTCTGGGGCTCACTAGCTGCCTACTGTTTCTTCAAGTAGTTGAAGAAGCAACTCTGCTTCTTCATGTTCTCTCTCTTGCAGCCTTATATAGAAAACCCCTTTGCCTTTCAACCTTTAACCAATCAAAGCAGTAGCACTAAGTGTCTGTTTCCCAATAAGATGAATGCCGTCTACCCATTTCTCGAGAACCTTGTCAGTACTTCTGGTTTCTATTAAGCTGGCTTACTTTTAATTTCTCTTCTTGGCCACCACCCTCACTTGCCCCTCAAAAAGCAGGGCTGGGTCCAGCAGCACCCCAAACTCTTCACCTGATCACAAAAAGGCAGCACAACTCATTTGTTTTAATATTATCACTGTATTTCTAGGGTTTCCGGATCTTGTAACATTTGCAGAAGCAGCATCATTCTATTGGAACAAGCAACCACCTGAGCTGCCTACTGGCCCAGCAAGGCCAGAAAAAAACAGGAAAGAGCAGAGACTTGAAGTTGGATGGCCACTCTCAATAAGTTAAGGTTACCAGACATCCCCGTTTCTGGGGAACAGTCCCCGGATTTACAAATCAGTCCCCATACAAAATCCACTGAAGTTGAAAAGTGTCCCGGGATTCATTGAAAAAAATCTGGTAACCTTACAATAGGTGTAGTCTCAGGAATCACTCTGAACTAGTTTAGTATTCCAGGGGAGGCAACCGCCACTTTTAAGCACTACATGAATACAACGTCATTCAAATGAATCTAGGTGATGTGATATTCTATAGCTGCTACATGTTTCCTCTCAAAACTCAGTGGAGGAGGCTGTTGGAGACCCTAAAAGATCGGAAAGATGTCCACCGGAGACACTGGAAAGCCTAGATGGACAAATAGTGTGACCAGGTATAAGGCAGTCTACTATGACTCTGTGGTATCTAAAAAACTGTTTCTTTCTCTTCTAGGTACTACAGCTGTGGAAACCTAAGCATGTCTACTCAAATGGAAATCCCATTTAGTCCATGGGACTTACTCCCAGGCAAGTGTTTACAGGATTGCAGACTGAGAGTTCTATATTCTTCCCAAGCTGCACTTCTTGTTACATGTCAGCTCACTGGGACATATTCTTTTGCGTTTCTGATTTTCACTCCAGGTTTGATGGAAGGGGAGCGACATAAGAGGAATCATGTGCATTTCAAAGAGCACTTTCAATACGTTGCTAGTTCATTCAAAACGAAACATCATATTCCTGTCATAATTTCTAGATAATACTTAAAACACCAACCAATAAGAAGTTCAGAAAGCAAGATATGCACCCGCTCACCAAAAATATTGGATGCTGGAAGAAACCATCCATTTGTGAAACGTCTAGTGTTGATCCTCCTTATGTATATAACCATATCCGTATGAATCAGCATAACAGACATCACCTGCAACATTATTCCCCTCCTACAATTCCCTTACAACTTTGAGAGACAGTGCCTGTTAATTTAATATAGACTCAAGATTGATTTATGACCAAGGAATAGATATAATGATTGTCATTGGAATTATGGTGACATTGCTTCTTTACCACAAGCCACTCCCCGTATGTACCATAATTCAAGTGTGAAATGACAATAACACTAGCTGTGAAATTTATGTCCATGATTATAAATTAAAAGGTTTTTGGCTGGACCTGCAGAAGTGGTGTAAATCTGCAATTTCCAAACAGCTTTTATGGGATTGGATTGGGAATATGATCTATCAAGTTTGGTGACAAAAGAAGTAGTTGATGGTTTGACTGTCATATAACAGATATCCTGTTATAGGATCATAGGAAACACCATGAGTAAATTGAACCTATAATGCATTATTTCTTAAGATATCAATGTCAGACTTGGATACAAATGGAGGTAGAGTGTTGTAAAGGTGGGAAATTCCCCTACACACTATGAAAGTATAGAAGACCATAGCTGGGAGAGACTTGCCAGAAAACTGAAGGTTGAACTACAGGGCTGAAAATTCATAAGCTCAGTTAATAACTGCTTAGGTATATATTGTATACTGTTTTGATTTAATAAGTCCTCTGAGGTTTCAATTGCTTTTTGAAAAATTAACTTACAGCTTTGCCTATGGATGCATCTGACATGGCAAATCACAGTATACAGTGGAACCTGCCTTAGGGAGGCAAATCAAATTAATGCTTTTAGATTCTTGAAGCTTTCCAGTTCTACATTTTGGATTTCTAAGTACATAAGCATTTTGTGTGTATTTGGTTTTTTGTTTTTTTTTAAAGTGTTGCACACCATCCCAGTCTCCAAGTGCTGCAAGATTCCAGGAGTTCCAGGCACTTACCCAGGGTTCAGTTTCCTCACAATGAGGGACAATGGAGACTGTAGTGTGTTTATGATATACGGTTTATGATATATGGTTTATTTACACTTATATACAATCTGAGCCTATGACGGAGGGGCTCATAGCATTAATACCCCAAGAGGGTCTTGCTTTTCCCATAGCCACCACCACCTTGGATTACAGCAGAAATCAAGCATGTCTCTCCCTCACAAGCTTCTGCCTGCAGCCTGTTTCTAACTTCTGACTAGTAGCCAGTTGAGGGAGGGGAGAATGAATCATTTTCTTTCTCTGTGGCTGGATGGGAGAAAGTAATAAGGCATTACAGGAAATAATAATAATAATAATAATAAACTTTTATTTATACCCCGCCCTCCCCAGTCAGAAACCGGGCTCAGGGCGGCTAACAATCATAAAAACCTCAACAAACTACAAACAATCAATTAAAACACCAAAATTAAAATACAATATAAAATTCCAATTTTAAAATGTCACCTCATATTAGGCAAAGGAAAGTCAAAGGATGTTCTTGAGTCCCAAAGCCAGCTGGGCAAGAGACTTGTGGTCTCCAATGACACCTTAAAAACTCCTTGCAGTTCCAGCAGGTGGCCTTCCAAAAACAATATGTTCCTTGGCTGTGAATCTACATTTTGACTGACTACTCCTGAGGTATTCTGAGCACTGCAGTCACTTTTCACTCTCTGTGGCCAAGATAGTAAAGTCTGCTGACTAAGCTGGGCTGTCTTTCAAACCTCCCCAGCTTGCTTCTTTCTTTCACATGTGGTTGTGAATCTTTTGCACTTGCATCTGAAAACTTTTGTGGCAGGGCATTCTTCTTTTCTGGGGAGAGCCAAGAATGTGGTGAAGACGGGGAAACGGCTTGTCTTCTGAACAGGAGCAAAGCAGAACACAGGATGTTGGTTGATGCAGCAGCTGGAATCCTAGAGATTTTAAGGCTATTTCCAAACTTTAGTTGGTAGATTTATATCAGCTTTTCTTTTCTTTTTTTAATTTTTATTTATGCATTTTTACAACTTATATATGCACATCATGCAATATCCATCATTTATCCCGTTTCCTAGGACATCCCAGTCCATCTCTCCATGGCATTCTAAGTAAACCTTGGTCAGCTGCATAAATATTCCACCCATTTTCATCTCAAATCTTTCTTTATTTGATGTTATCGTCTTGCGTCTTCAAAACCACTCTCATCATTAATAAAATGCAATGGGTGTTATAAATTTTATTGCACCCCTCATATGCTTAAAACAAAAAGCAAACCAGTTAGAACAGTAACAGGTGTGAATTGTGTCTTCGACAGCTTCCCTTTCTCTCTTTTTCATGCCTACCAGGCGTTTTGTGATATTGGTCCTGTAAGTGAGGGAAGAAGCAGTCTAGCTGGAGGAGGTACATTATGTTGCCTTCATCCATGTTTGCAACCACAGGGCAGTTGGCGGAAGATGATCCTGTGGAATGAGAGAGAGGACAGTCAGTAGAGCCCAGGCAAGAGTAGGCCACTGAAATCAATTGACTCAAATCAAGTGAAACCTTGATTGTGACTTAGGTGAACATCACTCTTTGACAACTGCCTTTCTCTAATAAATTAATGGTTCAATTAATGGTATCCTTTATATGAAAATATTTGACCCAATATTTGACTGGTCAATTGCCTAATCACTTAAGAAAAGCAATATAGTTCTGACCTATGTTAGTCACTCTGAGGCAGAACTAAAATCAGGAGGCTGCTGTCTACACAACAAAGATTTTTCTTTAAAGTGTATGATCACGGAAATCCTTTTTTTCATTGTTCTTTGCATTTCTCCCAAGTCCAAATGAAAAACAGTAATAATGAATGTAACCTATCAGCTTAAAAGCCAATGAACTACATAATAAAAGAAACTGTCCTCTTCCATTCTAAGTATAAAAGGATTTAATTTTTCGTATTTTGCTACAGGAATTTTGAACTTCAGCATTCCAACTCTCTATCCTAGGCAGCTAGAAGTGGGATATTTATAGCAAAGATCTAAGCTCCCTGAAAAATTGCAGTTGCAGAATAATGGAAATGCTGTCACATCCTACATTATAGTAGCTAGAATTAGGCTCCTATGGATAGTTTATGAAGAGTGCAGTTTAGTTTTGTCAGGTTTTTAAGCAGACAGTTATAAATCTGAAAGAGGATTGTTAGGCCTGGTTTCCACACAATGCCAAGCCAAACTATATTTAAGCATCAGTGTGTGACTGTGCAGGCGCTCACAAAAATTGTCATCTCTTTGATTCCTCCCACCTCTGTCTTGCTGCAGCTGTGCTACCCAAAACTAAGCCAAGGCTTGGCTTAGTGTTACATCTGAACCTGTGCTTATGGTTTGTCTTAGTTGTAGCAAAGTTTGGGTTGTGGTTTGCAGCTCATGGTTTGCTTGGGAAAGACAATCCACGAGCTTGGGTTCAAACAACACTAAGGCAAGCCGTGGGTCAGGTCTAGGTAGTGCAGCAATGGCAGAACCCAGAAGGGGCAGTTTTTACTGTCACCTGCACACTCAGGCATTCACACAAATGTAGCCATCGTTTCGCTTAGCGTTACAAGTGAACCAGGCCTTACAGTTTCACATATTACCAGAGAGTAACTACAGGCCGAAATTTTAAGATCAAAATCCCTCACAAAGCATTGTGTTTTTTACACACACACACACACACACACACACACACACACATCCCTCATTTATATAGGTAATTTTATCAACCTTATTTTGTATATGGTTTTTATTGTGAAGTAACACTGAGATGCTTCATAGGAAGGAATTCAGAAATGAAATAAATAATAGCTTTAGAGGATGTAAAATACATCACTTGGGAGATGTGGAGAAGGTTACATCTCAGAATTTACAGCTCGGCTAAAACCTTAGGGTGCATCTTAAGGTCCCAGGGCAGGTTATAACAATTTTAAATGCAAGATTAAAACAGTTTTAAATAATACATAGTACTTGTTTGGCTTCAAATGACACCAGTGCTGCATGGTGGCTAGAGTGCTGAACTAGGACCTGGGAGACCAGGGTTCAAATCTGCACTCAGCCATGAGCCCACTGAGTGACTTTGAGCCAGTCACTGTCTCTCAAGCTAATCTATCTCACAGGGTTTTGTTAGGATAAAATGAAGAGGGGAAGATGCGTTTATGCAACCTTGAACTCTATGGAGAAGAGATGGGATGCAAATGTAATAATATATACAGTGGTACCTCGGGTTAAGTACTTAATTCGTTCCGGAGGTCCGTACTTAACCTGAAACTGTTCTTAACCTGAAGCACCATTTTAGCTAATGGGGCCTCCCACTGCCGCTGCGCTGCCAGAGCACAATTTCTGTTCTTATCCTGAAGCGAAGTTCTTAACCTGAAGCATTATTTCTGGGTTGGCGGAGTTCTTAACCTGAAGCATACTTAACCTGAAGCGTACTTAACCTGGGGTACCACTGTAATAACAGCTGCAGAATGGGAAATAGCAAAAGCTTTGTTTAGCAAAATAATAGCTACATCCTTGACCACCATTGCTATGACTGTAGTCAGAATCTGAGAATTATCTAATACATGGACACCTTTTCAAGGTAGACAAGGATATTGGTTATTCATGTATAAATTAAGCCAAAGCAAAGTGGGAAGTAAACCTATTTTAAATCTGCATTAATCTTTTATGGCCTTTTCCTTTTGCCATAAACAGTTTGTAACCACATATCTATCATCATACACAAAACATCATGTAAAACCTTTCACTCAATAATCCAATTGATATCAAAGTAATATATTCAGTGGCAACAGTTCTCAAATGGGCCATTTTATAACCTAGGCAAAGGTTAATCATCCTTAGCTTCTTAACTGTGATCCAACAATACTGCAGCTACTGACACATTTGAAATAGCACCAGGTTTTATGGTTAATTATAGGGCTGTGTCTTTACTAATATTCAAACTTTCTGGCCAATAAATGTACAGAAGTGGAATTGTGAAGGTCTCAGATTATTTGTGGTTGCTCAGTTTGGGACACCAGGATTGGGGGGGGGGAGTTCAGGAGGACCCCCCATCCAAAAAAACCAAAAACCCCAGAGGTTTCCTCAAATGATCTGTTACTTTATACAATATTGGAAGGAAAATTCAAACCATTAGGAAGAAGGCATTAAAAGGTATGAAAGGTGGAACTGGAACCAAAATAGACGGATCTCCTTCTGGACTCCCATCTCTGTTCTCATTAAGCGTGGTGTGTAAAGTGCTATAGATGCTGTACTGCCTGCCTGGTACCACCAAGAGGCATCCAAGAAAGGAGGAAAGGGCACAAATCTGCTGGTCACCATAGAAACATAGAATTGGCAGGACCTGCAAGGTAATGTACGGTAGATGAACCTGCTTCCAATGCAGGAAATCCACTGCTACAGCATCCCTGATAGGTGGCAATCCAGCCGCTGCCTACAGAATAATACCCACTACCTTCAAAGGCAGTCTGTTCCACTGCCAAACAGCTCAAAGCAAACAAAAACAGCATGAGTCATACGGAGTCATACTGAGAATAGGCCCATTGAAATCAATGGGCTTAAGTGACCACTGATTTCAATGGGTCTAACTCTATGACTGATGTTGGACATCACCCATACTGTTCACCGTGGCTACCCCTCTACTGATCAAGGCTAAGCAGAACCTGAAGCAGGGGAGCAGGACATCATTTTTACAAAGCACAAGTGCTGCCATAGTGCTCGGGAGAAAAAGCAGGTCCACAAGTCTGCTCCAGGCAGAGTGAGGCAGGTGGTGGCTATCTCAGGCAGCTCATTTTGTGTTTTCTGAAAGGGCATTGAATGGTTTGTTATTTCAGGGCAGTATTCAATGCTAGTCCTACTTGGAGTCGACCCATTAACATTAATGGGCATTACTAACTTACATTTATTAATTTCAGTGGGTTTACTCTGAATAGGACTTAGCTTAACCCCATATGTATTGTTGTCGTTTTTTGTTTTTTGTTTTTATTTCCCAGGGAGAGGCACTTAAAGGCTATAATGACACATTCATACAAAATGTTAAAACTAAGGAATGCTGCCCTGGACTTCCCCTTTGTATGTCATGCTGTGACAAATCTTGAGTGACTCTCGGCTAATCAAAGCTCTGTACATACTAATGTTCCTTATTAGTATTGTTCCACAATTGCCTATGCTAGATCAAACATTTCATAGCTGTCACCACGGCCCATCATTCTCCATCTAATTCAGGCACTGACGAAAGCAAAGCAACTGACCTGATGGCAAGAGACTGGCACTGTCAGCAGAATTAGTGCTAGGATATGGTAGCCTTACCACTGAACCTTCAGCATTCTCCAGATGAACTGGTGACACAGCAAAACATAATCTTCTTTATCCCTCTTGAGAACCTCTCGTCTTTAGTCTATTCCCACATAGGCAAAAAGTTTTTGTCTCACTGAACCTTTTTATTGACCATAGCTGTCACCCCTGCTCTGACCAATGACCTTATCTGAATATTCAGATGTATCACAGATCACAGGTTCAAATGATTTTTTTACCCTCTAAAAGACCTGTTTTTGTAGTGAGCTGATTATAAATGACAATATTATAAGGGGTGTAATTGAGATTCTACAAACAATTTGCACCTTGAAGTTGCAGACCTAATGTATACAGAAGGGTGACTGCTGGTGACATTTCAAAATCGTTTCCATGATTGTGTGGCAATGGTGTAAACAAAGCACTGCCTCCACTTGTCAAAATAAGGAATTAAGGTACAAAATAAGGAATTAAGGTACAGTTATCCTCAACCAGTCTTCGGAAGCATAGCACTTTCCAAATCTGCAACTTGTCTCCTCCAAAGGACTGAAAATCTGATACTAGATCCTCTTACTTAAGGATGCGTTTGTGGTGGGGCCATTGATCTCCTGTTTCTATCTTATTTCTCATTTTTAAAAAATCTATGCTGCCTTTCACTACAGAGAGTGCTGAAGGCTTTCACAACCAACTCAACAGCAATATCATAAATAAACCATAAATCATATTTTACTTATTTTATGTTATTTATTATTGCATTTATATCCCAACTTTTGACCAAGGAGCTCAAGGTAGCACACATGGTTATGTCTTGCCTATGAGGCGAGTTAGACGGAGAGATGGTAAGCTTCATGGCTGAGTCTCCAAGGTCCTGGTCTGACTAGAAATGCCTGAGCAACTAGATAAGTTTTTAAAGCATCCTGGAAGCACCTGACAGTTGGTGCCTGTCTAATTTCCAAGGGAAGGCCATTCCATAGAGTCTGTAGGTGCCAGCACAGAGAAGGCTCCTTTCCATGCCATCATAAGGTGAGCTTTTGAAGGCTATGCAGCTAACAGGAACTCCTCTATTAATTATTCTCAGTATCAACTACGAAAACTCTTCCTCTTATGTTGACTTCATTTCTTGGCAGAGAGCTTCCATCAGCTCTCCACTGAGGTATGATGATTTCATGGTGAACTATGCTCCTTGTCCCTGACCATCCTTCGCCAAAAGTAACACGATGGAAAGAGAATAAATCAAGTCTCATTCCGCAACACCTAACATGATCTTTCCCATGATCTGCTGGGAAAGGATATTTCAGAGAAATGGAAATTTCATAGCTGTTGCTTGTTCATGCTGCTGTACTTAGCCTGCTCTTCCATTTTTAAACAACTATTTTTACTTACTGCTTCCTTTTAAAAATATGTTAAACGACAATGTATTTTAATGTTAACAGCATTTTAAAGGAGACAGCTTTGTGGGAGATTACATGTCCACATAAGGGGTGTTGTGTGACCATGATTTGTTTGATTGCTGAAGCTCTTTGAACAACCTCCATGAACTTACAAAATGGAACCATCTTGGTGCTGTTGAACCATTAGCCAAGGTACTCAGAAGGAAAACACAGCATTCGACATCAGGTCTGAGTCTCTGACTGAGTTCAACAAGAGCATACCTCTTAACTCGTAGTATCCAAAGAATAGTTCGGTGGCTTTCAAAATTAATGGCATTTCAATTATAAGCAATCTAAGAGCCCAAGTGTTCTTGGTGAACGCCAAGGGCTTTGCAATGCCAACAAGGGAAGGGGTTAAAAGATGGAGATAAAAACTGGCAGGTTTCATGGTGAGGGTGTCCTGGACATATAAAATCCAGACTGATCATATTTGTCTCTCAACATTGTCATTATTAGGAAAAAGAGCTACATCTTTCTTCTTCATCATCAGTCGTCTCCAAAGGAGTTTTATGGAGTTGTAGACATCAATATCTGTCAAGTCTTTTCTGAGGCTTGCAAGGAAAGTATTCTAGATTAGAAGTGTAAAGAACGATTGCCATTTGTGATTCCTGCTGTATGCTTTCTGAATGCCAACATAAATAAAGAGGGAAATAATAAAATGAATAAAACACACAACTTCATTTTAGTTCCATTTGAAAATACAGCACATGAAATGCAGAGTTCTGCTCTCAAGGTGGTGATCTCCATGCATAGCATAGTGTTTGTCCTGAAGTTCATTGCTTTTTTAGAAAAAAAAGAGGCATGAAAAGTCTTGATTTAGTTGACATTTAATGCAGTTTTTTGATATAACTTCTGTGATATAATCAGATGCCATGGGGATCGATGAGGAAACTTAAAGGGCACTAAAAGCTTTAGCTATTGTTCTTCCTGCATTGTGATTGGTTTTCTGGGTATACAATCCCCCACCCCAACACCTCAAAATCCCAGGTCACATACACCTGATGTATTTATTATTACCCACTAGGCCATGGTGCAGACCAGCACCATCCCATTCTAACAACCAGGCAGCCAATAGGAGGCCAGGAAAGATAGTAGGTGCACCAAACAGCAATAAAGAAAGAGGTGTTATAAATCAGGTTTCATTTCTATATAGGTGGGAACTGTAATGCACAAGCCATAGGCAAGTATATTAATGCTAGCTTTCTATAAATAGAAAATCATGTACCAAAACATACTGTTATTCCAACACAGTGTTTCCCTTCTTTTTTCTTCTTGTTTTATTACATGTGGGTTCATTTTTAAGCGCGCACACACACATTTTGCCTTTTGGAGTCACTGTGTTCTTTCGTCATGAATATATTCTTTCATTCAAACTGATAGACTATTGTATCATTGCACATCCTCTTAATGAATAAAACACAACCTAAATGATGAAGCCAAACATTTCATGGCCCCTGTAATTTTAAATGTTGGAAAAATGGTGTTGGGAATACCTGAATATGCCGTGAAAAACGTGGACACAATTTTTTAATGTTTAAACATGCACCTGTTTAGTTATAATGGAATAGTGGTATGCACACCAACAAACTGCCATAAGGTTACCATATTCAAAATGTATTTATAGAGCATTAACTACTGCATAGCTGTTGCAAGCTAATGACATGCTTGCTGCATGTGCTAATTATTAATTGGCAGTAACTCGATGCATAATGTATAAAATAGACAATTACCATCTTCTGTATTTTTTGGATCAGTTAAATTTTTGTTTATTTATTACCCCGACTCCTTATCATACAGTATGGATACTTAACATACCTGAAACATATCACAACTGCACAGTAACATAGGTTGCAATTTAAAACAACAACACTTCTTTGTTTCAGCTAATGCCGAAATTGCTTAGCTGTCACAAATTTGCATTATTCCCTCTTCATGCCTTGCCATACCCCTAGTAAATTAGTAATGGCAGTTCCACAGAACTTCAGACAAGCTTCTGAGCCATCCAGCATACGAACTCTAGTGTTCATGATCTGATTTAGTCATGCCAAGACCACAGCTTTAGCCTGTTCTCCATTGGCCACTCCACAAATGACAATGGCACGAAGTTATTTCTGTGGTGCCAAAGCAGGAACTGATCCTATAACACCTGATTAGACAGTGAATTTATCTCTCACTTAGACCTGCTATAGCAACAACACTGAGGCAAGTGACTTTATCTTCAAAGTCCTTGGCAAACATCACAGCAGCCCTCCATTCACTGGAGTAGAAGCTAACATGCCCTTTGCCACTCAAAAAAGCTGTCCTGTCCCAGTCATCCAACCATAAGCATGGAAGGAGTGGTCCACACCTTTCTGATAATACCCTTTCATAGGTGGAAACTGAACAGGCGTGAAACATGTTCTGATGAATACAGACATTCAATGATGCGTGAATCCTCACTTTTAAAATTTCTGTCAAGCACTCCTTAAAAGCACATAATCCTTAATCAACTAAAGGGGAAAAGGATGGAAGAGGCATTAAGATAATCCAGGCTAGCCTCCTGTGTTGTGTTGTGGTTCCTTCAGTACCCAGTAATCGTAGCAGATTAGCTGATATGTTCCAGATTCTGGCAGAAGAAGGGATGAAAGTATCTAGCATCAACCTACTGGAGCTCTCATGTTGAAATGCCATGCAAGGAATCATTTGTATCACAAAACCTGCATCTAAAAGCAGGCAAAAGCAGCACACAATATGTGATCACTTGTTTCATTCTTGCTGTGTCTCTAGTCTAGGATTGGATAATCTGTGGCTTGCCACACTCCAGTTTCCATCATTCCCAGCCAACATGGTCAATGGTCAGGGATAATGGGAGATGTAGTCCAATACAGTATTCAAAAATCTACCATAAATGTCAAAGGTATATTGACTCAAAAATAATTAGATGTTTTGGAGGATTATCCTTCTGGTAAGGGAAAAATATTTCATTTAATATTTTTTTTAAAATATTCAACGATGCATTTACATTTCATCATGTTTTCCAGAGGCTATCAGTTAAAACTATTCTCTTTTCACTAAATGAAATCACATTCTGCAGAAAAGTCCAACAGATAATAATGGAGGAAAGTCACCTTGTAACGAATTAGTTACCAAGACCATAAAAAAAATTAACCGAAAAAATCAGGTCATTGGAAAATGTTTTGGAATGACACACTTAATTCCTGCATCTAATATAATCCAAAATATCATAGAGAAAATTGTGCAAATGTCAAAGAAACTGTGGCAGTTTTATGAAAAATTGAATACTCTTCTCATGCTCAAGGTGAAGATGGTATTTTGAACAGGTGCAAAAACTAATGTATGCAAAAACTAAAGCATGTTGGAATGCCATGGTGAGCGTTATAACAACAACAAAAATTCTAAACAACATTCTTAATGAAATAAAGATTCATAAATGAGGATTAGGCTGTGTTAATTCTATAATTTGTGTGCACGCGTTTACTACTCTCAGGGCTGTTCAAGGGTTAAGCCATCCCACGATGCCTCACTCACAATTTATAAAAGAGAAAATCTTCCATAAATCAAAAGTTACAAACAGACTTTGTAATGTCATAACTCTTGTGACGGCTTTGCCTTTGATTGATTCCTATACATACATTCTGTCTGATTACCATAATGTGTTCTTGTGGGACAATTCAAGCAGAGTAGGAGAGAGAAGCAAGCAGGGAAGTAAATAACAAATGGTCCTGACTCCTCCTCATCGGGTGTGATTTCAGTCCAATGTTCCATCATATCAAGTAGGAAAGAGAGTCTTAGGGTTTAGGCAATCAATTACAGATATGTGTAGAGGCAGACACAATCATTTCACTGATTGTCACCAGTCTAGAGCACTGACACAGGGAAGTGATCCATCAGTCTATTTTCCTTGACAACCGCAGAGAAAGATGGCAGACACTTGTAAACTAACAGGCCCTTGGATTGGCTCCCTTTGAAGACTGACAAATAGCTGTGTTCCAAACATATCTAAACTGCTTCAAGTGCCTCTGCACTGAGATTTCATACATTTCTGGGGAACATTTGTTGCTATTATGAGAAGTCTCCAATATTACCGGGGATGATGAGAGCAGAAGCTGGCTTTCAAGTGTGCTTCAAAATATCTGGTATAGCAAAAAATATTTTGGTTTGGATCTCTTAAAGCATTCTGCAAAGCAAACCCATTTCCCTGTGTTTTAATTATTACCTTTTAATTACCCAGCTGTGTATTTTTTTTCTGATGAGAAACACACTGAAGAAGAAGAAAACCTCATTAATGATAGGGAAGCTGGATTTTTCAAACAGTCTTATTTTTATTTTCCTCATGCGTTCCATGCTCTGCTTTCCCAAGCAGGAAAATTATGTAGCTCCTCATTGTAGAGACCAAGCTAATGTTGATAGACATATTACACATGCTGTTCTTCTTCTTTTTGTCATTTATGAGCAGCATTTACAGGCCGCCTTTCCAGCAAACATTGCCCAAGGAGGAGTACAGAATATGATAACAACAAATCACAACGTAAAAATTACAATATTCCCTGTGGGAATATGGTGGGTGGTGTAAAGCACAGACAAGGATGCTGTGGTCTGCCAGATGTTCTTAGATTCTGGTCATCTCTGACCATTGACCATGCTAGTTGAGGTTGATGGGAGTTGAAGTCCAAGAATATCTGCAAGGTCAGAGGTTGAAGGTCAAGGAAACTAAAAAAAAGAGAGGCTCCTTTTCAGTTTAAAGAAAGTTTTGCTTTAAAAGGACAGCTGTAGGGGGAATTCATTGGGAGTAGCACTCCTGATACTGGGACCATGCTTGGAATAAAGGTGCTCCACCATATCGTATTTTTCGGGGCAAAGATGTAAAGGCACCATTATTTAAAAAATCCTTCAAGCAGCTCTTAGATGCCCCAGCTTATATGGCCCCAGGATTCACACTGGTGTTTAGCCTTCTTGGCTGATGGTGGCTTTACACAGAATGAATTTTGCTACATGAAAATCATTGACTGGTATTAGAGCCAATGGGGTATGTTTCTCATAATACAGTACAGAGAGCATTTTTGGCGGGAATAGTTAATCCTTTCCTCCCTATGCTCTGTGACACCCTGATCCCAATAAAAGCAATTCCCCAGAACACAATCCTGTAGTGCCAATAGACGATTGTTTTCAAGCTTAATTGCTGTGTGTGGACATGACCCAGGGAACTTGTGGTGTAAAGCAGAGGACTCTGATGAGGACAAAGTTCAGTCAACTTCCTCAAGGAAAGAACCACCACTACCCTATTCTGGCCTCCTCTGGCCAGTGGACACAGCCCTGTCACCATCCTCTGTCTCAGAGGTTGTGTTCCTTGCGGTAGCACTGTCTTCCCAGTCTCACAAAAGTCAAGGACTAGAAAATAAGGGGAGAGCACTTTAACTAGGCAGACAACTCTTCCAGGGAGGCAGACCCAGCTCCAGTCCACCTCTTGTCACTTTACATCTCTGCAGAGGCAACACCTTTCTGCAGCTGCCTTAGGAGAATCCTTCAGTTCACAGAGTTCCTTGGAGCTGTCCAGGGTTCTGTTTTTGTCTTGTCTGTTTGCTGTTTTGACTTGCCTCAGGTTTGGATTGAAATGGACAATTCCCTGTGAACCTCAAGCTTCCACAGAACTAGACTGGAGTGATTTGTGTAAAGTGCAGCAGAGGAGAGGGTCTTGCTTTTTTAAAAAAAATCTCCCCAGCTGCAATCGCCACAGAGATGTCCCCCTCTGGTATTCCTGCTTCTTTGGGGAATTTTTTATTTTTTTAAGTTGCAATTTTAACAAGAAAAGGAAAAGAACAAGGACCTCTGGTAATCATGCTTGAAAAAAGCAGAAATAATTTTTTTCAGCCTAATTGCTTAAACATGGGTGGGATGTGTAGCTCTGTGCTCACTCTCTCTGTATATTTCTCTCTCTCTCTCTCTCTCTCTCTGTGTGTGTGTGTGTGTGTGTGTGTTTGTAGAGAGAGAATGTATATGTACATATGTGTGAGACAATGTGAGTGCCCATGGCCACTTGGTCAATGATCACACTTGTTTTGGCTCTGCCCATCATTGTGTGGGCAACTCCCAGGGGGTTGTTCAAGAGGAAATATAGTTCCACCCCCATTCAGGGGGTGGAACAGAAGGTGTGGGAAATTGTGACAACTCCTCCCTTCCAACAAGGTGGGTGTCCAAGCCTCTATTCCAGGTAATACACATTTTAAACCATCACTGTTTCCCTTAGGATAGCAGACTGAGATGGTAGCAAGTGTATCACCCAGTTTGCAACCATTTAAGGATGGTCCACCAAGATATTGACTTTCCCATTTCAGTGAAGTATTTCCCTATATTACCCACTTCCAAGGCTGCATTGCTTCACCCTATGAAGGTGATAAAATCACTGGCTTACATAGAGTTATAATAAACTATAGTAGTTGAATCAGTGATTGTCTGGAATGAGGAATCTCTCCACATCCAGGATCAATCAGAGGGGTTAGAAAGAGTAAGACTTTGGGTATGGAAAAAAGAAGGCTATAGGTCTTGGATGGGAAGGGAACCAGGAGTGGTAGAATGCTTGAAAATTCTCTTCATATTAATGTACTATCAGCTACATAAAATGGCAATAAGGAGGATTAAACAACCCAGAATTTAACAGCTCATTCTACAAGGTTAGCAAGAAGTCCCAAGGATTAATTAATTGCTCATTCAAACAAATGTTTGCTGCCTCTTTCATTCATTCCCACCTGTACTGAGGGGGGAATCCTATGGCAACATCTGCTGGGATGAGCAGCTTAGGATGCAATGAATCTCCGACTTAGCCAGCTGGCTCTAGCTAGCTCAGGAAGGCTCAGGCAGCATTAAGTCTCGAACCCTGACTCAGCTGAAGATACACCAGTCTAATTTGCTCATCCAGGGCTCAGCTGAATGAGCACTCAGCATAGTGCAGGTAATATCAGAGATGGGGAACTTAGGCTGGGTCCTAAGTCTTTTCAGCTCAGTCACATGACCCGGCAACCAGGCATGAAACACTATTTTAAATGCTTGTTTCCACCCTGCCAAGATTAGGCAGAGCAGCAGCAATAGCCCCACAGCTGAACAGGGTTTGGATCTGGTGTAAACATTACACCAGAATAATTTATACCAGCTTGCTTAATGCCAGCTTCTTGTGCATAGGATTGCTCTCCTGGTCTCAATGTCAGGTTTTAAAAATTTGCATGAATTTCAGAATTCTTACCTGCTCCATTTGCATGGTGAATATTTTCTAAGCCTTGTTGTTACAATAAACAAGGCAAATATTAAATCGAAATTTGCTTCTAACACTATCTAGTGCTAAATGCCAATTATTACTATTAAGGTTAAATGGAAACATAACTGAAAAGTGTTTGTATGACAGAGTATATATGTGTGTAGGGGAATGGTGTAGCCAAAGATATTGGGCAAACCTTAACATGCATTTTTCTGTGCTATATATTACAAACCCATATGTGGCATAATTCCATTTAGATAATAATAATCAAATTATCCAAACCAGGGAGAGCATGTTTTATAGATTTCTGTCTAAATGTAATACAAAAATGCGGCAGTCCTTGTTTGGAAGAGTTTATTAAGGGTTAGCAAAGAAAAAGCTTTTTCAAATAGTCTATAACTCTCTAATGGCCTTTTTCAAATAAAATGGGAAAGAATTTGAAAAGAAACCTATATCAGTGAGCTGCAATTGTAACATTACAGTACAGGTCTATAAATCTTGACATGTTCACAAGATTGCCTAAACCAGCAATACAATCTGTCCAAACCTCATTGTCTCCATGACCAGCCAGTCTCATTTTAAGAAATGTATGTGGTCTTCAACCTAATTTTATCACCTTCATTTGTAAACTAGTCAATCAATCAAAGCATCTAGTGAGTCTAAGTAGAAAAAAAGGAGTGCATTTTCATGCATTTCCAGACAGCACAGTCAAAAATTAATCTCCACTTGATCAGACATTCCCTGCCCTCATCTCAATAGACTATCATTAGGGTCAGCCATGTATATTAAAAATAGAGTAGCGTCAAAGTGCTTGCCAGCCATGTGTTTTGCAAGCTACCTGCGGCTGAGTTGCAGAGCTCCCACCTCCCTCCGTATACACCGGCTGGAAAAGAGAGCAAACTGCTAAATGAATAAAAATAAAGAAAGTGAAGAAGGAATTAAAGGCAGCTTAGAGAAAATGCTGTAGACGCCTTCTACCCAATAACACAAACACCCCAACTGTGTCACAACACAGTGTTATTTTCATGACCACCTATAATTCACAGGGGTTGAATAATAATAATAATAATAATAATAATAATAATAATAATAATAATACAGTTGAAACACTGCTTCTGATATTAGCGGGGAGAAATGGAAACTTTGGGCATTAAAACATAGCGCAATTGGTACTCTCTCTTCAGACCAGATCAGATGTTGTATTACCACATTTCTCCCCATTTACATGGAGAGGTGTGAGAGCAAGCCCCCACCCTGCCTGCGTCATATCCACTTGGCTTGCTGGCCTTGCCTCCGAAATCCCAGGACATACACAGGGTATGTGTGTGTCAATGTTCAAATGTGGACAAAGTCATACAGTTAAATTCTTCAATGCAATCTGATCATTGGCAGCACAATTTTGGCCTTTGTATGCTGGATTTCATGAGCATAGGCCATAAAATGTGGGGTTACAGACTCTCCTAGATATCTGGGGATATTAGAAGCAGCGCTGGTGCCAGATGGACAGAGGACAGCTGCGCTCCTGAGCTGTTGGTATGGCAGGGCAGGTGAAGTGTTGTCTGTTCCTTTGATTATTGCAAGTATTCCAGGTACCCATGAAGTAAGAACAGAACTCAGTTTCCAGAAGCTATATTTCATACTATATCAGCCCTGAATGTTGCATGTTCCATGAGAAATCCTAGAAATTTGCCAACCTCCTGTCCACTGTGAATTCATTTGTTCATGGTATAATAACTGAAGGGGGACATGGCACACAAACACACAAACCTCGCACATGTGCAACTACTTGGTGCTGATTGGGGGGAAATGTTTGTGCTTAATGTATTGGAGAAATTATTCAAGGACATGTTCATTTCTACATTAAAATTATTCCAGTAACTGCACCAAGGTCAGGGAGTCCTTGGGTTGTAAAAGAACACACAGATAAGTGCAATCCGAATGCCTAATGAGACCTTGAAGGTGTGTGTGCAATATCACACCGGTGTAGGTTAGGATGTGGCGTCTCATCTGGTAAAGTAACCCAGCTGAGAATTTTTTCTTAATCCTCATAGTGATGTGCCAAAATACTTGACAGTTTTATTCTCCAGTGAAAGAGGCTTCCATTTTTTCCTGCCTCAAGGCACTTGATAATTCATTGTTTATTTTGGTGAGTACAGGGTTCCCTTAGGATTGTGAGGCAGCCAGGGTCATTTCTCCAGCACTATGCAGCCTCCCTGGCTGCCCATGGGAGTAGCGACTTTATGACATCTTCACCTGAGCTTCAACAGAAGTGTAGGCATCCAGGAAGGCTTCAGAGTGCAGTCCATGAGAGAGAAGAAAGGAGACACACAAACTTCTCTTAGCCACCTCAAAAGATAAGCATGACAAAAATAATGTACTCCACCATGAGAATTTCACTGAAATGTTATCTCCCCTTTGATATTTTTTTCAGAGCAATTCCTTTTCTCATTAATTGACCTAAAACAAAAAATAAAAAAGGCTGGCAAAAAAAATGCACGGTAGATTTCTGTGCATTCTTCCATTCAGATTTTTTAAAAACTGCATTTATATCAAATTTTCATCAAATTTACTAGCCAGTATGCAAGTCACTTATCCATTAGAAAATGCATGTTGCATCACCCAATTTGACTACAGATTTATAATTTTCAGATATAATAATTCAGGTCCTTTAACTGCATTCAGAAAATCCTCCAAACCATGGAATGAGCAGGTATGAGCTTCAAGCTCATGTGCCCTTTCGGCTGTTTCCTTACTTCTTTGCCCACAAGGAAAGGAGATAAGAAGCTTTCAATTTCCATTGGCAACCAACTACAGTTTCCCATTTTGTCTGAGTCCAGGATACTAGTTTGTGCCAACTGTTGCTCTTTCATGATTTTCCAATATGAACCGGACCTACAAACCACAGCCAGGGAGCCTGCAAGTGTTGAAGTTTCAAGCAGGCACCGCAAGCCCTGTGGATCTATCCAGATTTCTCATGGAATTTGCATACGTTTGCATGCTCTTTTCCCATTTGCCATGTTTTGCCCACAAGGGGTCACTGTGGAGAAGAGTTCAGGATGCCCAACCTGTTATGTAGTCCTAGCACAAAAAGTATGTGTAATTATGTGCAAAAATAACATTAAGTTAAAACCAGAGTGGGGGGTGATCTGTAGCTCAGGGCTGGAACTTATGCTTTGAATGCAGAAGATCTCTGATTCAGTTCTTGCCATCTTTTGTTTAAATGCTCAGGTAACACAGGAGAGGCAGTGGCAGTCAGAGTAGACTGTATTGGGCTAGGTAGACATATGCTCTCATCTAGAATAAGGAAGTTTCCTATGTTAAGTGCAGTATTTAAACATGTCTGAAAACTACTTGAAGCAGAGTCATTGTATCCAAAGGAATTTTTGGATACTCTGGCTTAATGTCGGGGGACAGGTCTTCCCATTATGCTGCTGTGGCTGTGGCTTGAGGTGTTAAGGATAATAGAGAAGTGGGGAGTAACAGGACTATTGAAAGCCTCTCTACAGTGTCAGTATACAGAAACATCAATTCAATGCATCCTTTTGTACTTACGTAAATACAAATTAGCAAATACATAAAGCACCTCAAATGTGCATACATTTTGTTAGCTGCTTGAAATAACCAATGGCATTTTTGCACTGGTGAATAAACAAACAAGATTTTTTGGAAAATCTGCTCTGATTTATCTGATTTATAAAATGACCACAGCAGAAAGGTTAGCAGACCTGTGCCATTAAAATTAGATTCCAAAATCCTTATTAGGGCAAAATATTTTATTTTTGTGCAACTTGGGAAATAGTGCATTTAGCTGTTCTACAGCAGGATTCTAAACTGGAGGAACAGAATTTTACTAGGGATGGGCCAATCTGGCATTTTTCAGTTTTCATTTTCTCTATCTGGTGTGAAAATGTAGAGATCTGAACTTAAGATAGGGGAAATGAAAACTGAAAAATGTGCATTTAAAAAAAAAAAAAAATTGTTCTAGAAATCCACCAGCATTTTATTGCAAATCTCTCCTAATGCACATATTTTTAATATTTAATATTTTTTTAATATTTTTAATATTTTTTAATAGGCAGTTTAACCCAGGATAACATTTTTGCAAAGCCATTTCCCCTAACAGAATGCATTTTTCATGTCATTTTCATTAATATATGTATTTCTATACACGCTTTACTGTAGTATATGCATTTTTGTACACATTACTTGGCCACAGAACTGCATTGCAAAATTCAAAGAAGAGTTAATTTAGAAGGATGGTTGTGTTTTGGTTCCTGTGTTGTTACAAAAAGTACAAATTAAGTAGTTTCGCCTTTAAATGTGAACTTAATCAAATCCATCCCTTATCCCTAGATTTTGCAACACTTGATGATGGTACTTTATTAGGCCAGGGGACATTCACTCCAGCTGTTGGTTGAGTAAAGCTACCCAACTTGGCATCTATTGACTTTCCCCATTGCACAGCACCTAAAACTAATTTCCAATTTTGCAATCATAAGGATTGCCTAGTTTCTCTCAATTTCTGTTCTCTACCTAAAAATGGAATGTATGTTTGACATGAGGATGGAAGCAGACCTGGATCAAGGGGCCAGTTTTTGTCTTTTCAGAGATGGGGATTCAGCCATTATTTTACTATTTATTATCAGCTGGCCTTGGGGTAACCTGATACCTGCACAGCATCCAAAAGGGCCTCATTTGAATGTCTGCTACTCCTCACCCATTCCGTCTTAAAACTGTGATGAGATGCAGACTTAAACATCAACTTAAATGTCAGTGAACAATTTTTCTGCCCACCTCCCTCCCTCTGCTCTGTTTTCTACCTGCTTGATGAAGAGGTTTGCATGTATATTTGGGTTGGCTTAATAAAGGCATTGCCCTGATGTGGATTTGGGGATCTTGCTTATGTGCCAACACGGCGATCTTGTGTTTTGTGAGATGTGGAAAATGCCAAAATTTTGCAACTAGTAAAATTAGAGGCACCCCCCAACTAACATTTATTTCCCCCAGTTAGGTATCTAATAATTCTTACTAGCATTAAATGGTGCCCGTTTTGTAAAGGGTGAGCAGCTGGCTGCGAGAGATCGGGGGAAAACAAAAACATATATGTAACTTTAAAAAGTGATCGTATAATTAATAGGTGAAAAACAGAGAGAAAGATTGCTGGAGATTAAGATTAAGCCCTGCAGAGGAGAATGTTCTAACTAGAAATTGGTTTAATTAATAGCACATTTTACATAATGATTACAGTGTAATTGCACTGACTAGCGGAGTGTCATTAAATATATCCATGCTCCTTTACAACACCCTAAGGCTAAAAATAATGAGTTACATTGAAAATCACTATGCAACAGGTTCATAAATAACATTTAAGCCTATACAAGGCGAATACTTATAAATAATAAATATTTGCCTTTTGTAATTGAAGAAAAAATGACAGCCGTCTTTTTCTGCTACATTGTAGATTGTCATGTTATAATGCTGAAAAGATCTGCCCCCCCTTGTGTTCTCTAGAAAGCCTTGAATAATTTATCCAAATGCTAATATTCCTCATAGGCTGACTTTGAGGAACAAATATGCCCACATAAAGAATAAATGCCAACTTAGAATTGTAGAGTTGGAAAGGACTCTTGAGGATCATCTAGTTCAACCCCCTGCAATGCAGGAATATGCAGCTGTCCCATACGGTGATAAAACCTGCAACGTTGACATCATCAGCACCAGGCTCTAACCAACTGAGCTATCTAGGCTGCTTGTTACCCACTTTGCACCACACAGTTGCCACCAGTGCTGAATTAAACCCTGTGGAGGCTCCTAAGCAGTCAAAAATCAGAGTGGGGGGCTCGTGTGCACACTCTAGTGGGATAACATTGAACTAAGAAAGCTTGATTGTAATTTTATTTCAAGATCAGAACATTGATCCATTGTTGTGGAGTCCCTAAAAGTTGTGGGGTCCATAGGCCACTGTCTACTTTGCCTATTTGGTAATCCGGCACTGGTTGTCACCCTAAAAACTACCTTTCTTATATAGTCTTATATGGGCTGTCTTATATGTCTGTCTCTGCCTACTAACTCAGTTAGGCAGTTAGTAGCTGGAGACAGGCACATTTTTCTTTGGTTCTTTTTGAAAACCCAAAACCATAATCATCCTGTTTCTACAAACGTTACTCACCTTCAAAAATTTATAAGTAGCTGCAGTTATACTACAAGGCCAAAAAAAGATGGCACCAGAAGCTCAACAACTTCTTAAATTATCAAAGTTTCTTCTGGTGGTCAATAATATAACAAAAACAGATTTCATTTGGGATTAGTGCAACAACACTGGGATGTTTCACCAAAAGGTTTTCTTTGATCCAGTTTACAAAATTCTAGCAACTTTGCCAATATCAAATGAAGTTACTGATGTTTTAAAATAAACACAAAGGAGAACAGTGGCACTATTCTATTTTAAAACACTGGAAGAAAGTTTTCTGATATCCTATAATCTGTCAGTTGTCAAAATAATGTAAAGTTTAACTAGGGTAGCCAGTGTGGAGTTGGACTACAACTCCCATCTTTCCCAGGCAACATGGCCAATGGTCAGGGGTGTTGTTCTAGTCCAATGACAGCTGAAGGGCACAACATTGGCTACCCCATTCTAGGCTAATGGACTCAGCTGAGTATTCAGCCTATTTAACTATTTCACAAGATGGCTGTGAGGAAAACCCAGATAGGAACAGTGCAATTCCATGCTAATTTAGTGAGGAGTGAATCCAGTTCAACACTGTAGGTCTCACTTCTCTGAGTAAGCTTGCATACAATTGAATTGCACAGCACTTTGTGCACAGAAAATAATCACAGAAGTTATAAACAACAGTAATTACTTATTTGTTGTTAAGTGTTGATATTCATGATATCTCAAGTTCGGGGGGTGGGGGGTGGTTCAGTCTTCTTGGGACTGCACCACTTCCAAATGCCCAGAGATGAACTTAGACAACACATACTGATAAAACGGGATATCAAATCCAAACTCCTCCTCCTCCTCCTCCTCCTCCTCCTCCTCCTCTTCTTCTTCTTCTTCTTCTTTTTCTTCTTCATCATCATATAACAAAAATGACAAGCCAGACAACGGGTACTCATACATGATATACACCAGTAACAAACCAATTTCACAAAATTCAGGCAAGTAGATTCAGCAAATACAGGCAATGACCGATGGACACTCTTGTCCGATTGATGTGTGACCGTGACCACGCACATTATGGTGACCCAGAAGTGGAAAAGGAGTGTAACAGGGGCAGGGGTAGAAGGGGGTGCTACATGGCATAATGGGGCAGAGCGAGCTTATACACCGACGGACGAATCCTGGATATGCCTGGGAAATCCCGGATGTATGGCAGCCCTATCTTAAACCTAATCTTAAACCCCTCCTGCCATTCTGAAGGAGTCAGGACTGCAGACTTGGTCTTTTCTAACAACTTAATCATGCTGGCAAAATATCATATCTTGAAATTAGATAAATATACATTGTTTTGTATTTTAATGGAGCACTAATAGCAGAGCAGAAATCTTCCAGGAAAGGTGACCATATTGGACGAAGAAGTCAGTGGAGCTGAGATGCCTGAGTGACACTTTAATTTGGTGAGTCGTCTTCTCCACCATTAAAATCTCCCAAAATCTCCCCCACCACTGTAATTTTGTGGGTGACTTTGGTTGAACCCAAGATATTTTTTAATGGACTAATTATATATGAGAGTGAAAGAGGAAGCAGAACAAAAGAGCAATAAAGTTCTAAGAACAGGTCTACAGGAGGAAATGTTATATCAGTGTGACCATACAAAAAGAGATCACAAAAAGTGGGAGAGAAAGGAAACTTCACTAATAAAGGGAATGGTAAAAATCACTTTCACAGTGCGGAGGGTGGGGGAAGAGAAGAAACTTGTCATTCTGTCACTTGCTTGCCATTCATTCACCCTTGCCTAATACCTGCCCACAAGCCAGTCAGCCACCTCTCAGGATTCAGAAGCAGGAGGGAAGTGAGATGTAAAGCAAAAAACCTAGAAGCACGAACTTCACATAACCTTGCAATACATTATTCACTCAAGAAAGCTGGACTTGCCATCATGGCATTAGAGGTATAGCCTTATTTCTATAGTGCAGAGAAGCTAACATTCTAATAGGAAACAAGTGCCACATCAGGACTTGGAGGTGAGTATTTTAAATATTTTGACATACTGAATAAAAATTGAAAATGTTCATCTACGACAAAAATGCACTTTCGCTTGGAAAACAAAGTTATCAGTAACATTTCCATGCCTGTTCCCACAATCTACGCTCTCACACCTGCTCCTTCAATCCACAAACTGTTCCAAGTTTTGTGGCCTCAGGAAGCAAGGCTAGTGTAGAGTAGGGGTATCAACATCTGCAGGATTTTTTTCTTTGTTGAGAAGGGAGAGGAAATGCTCCAAATGAATAAAGAAATCTAAATACATGCATAGCATCAGAGAAGAGGTCTGCCATTTCTGGCAGACATCACCATCTGTTTATCTGAATGCCACGTTTCCACAAAATTGTGCCCAAAGTGGCTTACAACATCCCAAATGAACAACAATAGCAAATCAAAAATCAGTGCATAAAGCAATACAAATCAACTAACCTAATTTAGCAGTTTAAAGCTATACAGGAGAGAGAATAATGTCTAACACAGAAATTAAATGATAGTATACAAAAGGTGGGGGGGGAGGAATTCCTTAGAGGTTCACCACAACTAATTTACATGCATTGGATATCAGCCACACCTCTAACTTGTGGCAATCTTCTCTCCCAACTCTCTCCCGGGTCTCCTCTCTCAGTCAGTTCCCCATCTCTCAAGCCCCACATGCACTCACAGTTTTGACATTGCTCAATCTCTCCCCACCAAACATTACCTCCCAGCACTGTACTCAAGGCATTTAAAGAGACCATGAGCCTGGTTAGTGACTAAACAGTGGTGTGTTAGTTGTGGATTTAAACTGGACCATCCACAATCTTGAGAGTCCCGTGGACTGCAAGAAGATCAAACCTATCCATTCTTAAGGAAATCAGCCCTGAGTGCTCACTGGAAGGACAGATCCTGAAGCTGAGGCTCCAATACTTTGGCCACCTCATGAGAAGAGAAGACTCCCTGGAAAAGACCCTGATGCTGGGAAAGACTGAGGGCACAAGGAGAAGGGGACGACAGAGGACAAGATGGTTGGACAGTGTTCTCGAAGCTACCAACATGAGTCTGACCAAACTGCGGGAGGCAGTGGAAGACAGGAGTGCCTGGCGTGCTCTGGTCCATGGGGTCACAAAGAGTCGGACACGACTAAACGACTAAACAACAACAACATCCACAAGCCATTCCACTTCATTAGTTGTTCTGCGATGCTTCACCATTGTTCCTGCACTGTTGCCATTTGGAGGGGCACTCTTGCACTGTAGTGCAACGAAAGCGGGCAAAAAGGAAACTGAAACATTTATGGTATAAAAAGTTACAGGATTTCAGCAGGAAGTAGGAAACAAAGCAGATAGCTCCATTCAAACAGTACGAAAAACAGGATTGCAATTAACCACCCCGATATCATCATGAGCACAAAGCATCATAAATGAACAGTAAAGTAACACTTGGAAAGACTTCCAGATACATCTGTGCATGAGCTTGGAATGCTGCACATTTTAGAGGTTATCTTGCTATCTCAAATGCTGCAAGAGAAAGATAATTCATTGTCTCCAAAGGCAGGTAAAACCCATTCCTCTTGCTTACAAGCTGCGTTCTACTTCTAAAAACTGCATTTTCCTCCAGGTTCCCCAGTCTTGGCTTCCAGAAGCTAGTTCATATTATGCCTTCTTCTATTATGTCTTCCCATTAAGGAGTCTTTTAGCATCTAAAAACTTCTCATTATAGCGCACTCTGCTCATACCCAATTGGCTTAACCGCATTGGCTTATTCAAGATGAGGAAACTGTTTACTATTAATGGAAATGGCATGTGGCCCATTGAGGCACCAGTTCCCCATAAGCTTGTTGAGAAAGTGAGTCAGAGGAAAGCCCATCTATATAATCTAGAGAAAGGTGGGCATAAGCAAACATTCTTATACTGCTACCGGTAGATATTGGGTGGTAATGATGCCATGTCCATTGAAAGCATCACGTTGGATTGAAGGAGCAGGCGTGAAAGCGTCTTCAACAGCATTAAGAGTTTCACATTGCAAATGGTCTAAAAATCATAGACAGACAGACAGACAGACAGACATTAGCTGAAGCATTGCATACCTGGTGTTTTTGAAATAATATGTTCCTTTACTGCTGCCTTAAACCAAGCTCATGGGTAATGAGACCTAATTGAAACCTAATGAATTTAAGAAAACAATAACAGATTATTAATATTATTAATCACTTGGATATGTTGCTGGACTCATGAAACAAAATCATTTGAGTTAATGGGAAAGCTTCAGGTAATTTCAATGCACTTTCTAATCAGCCCTAATGGGCCAGCTGAGCAGACTGATAATGATCAGTGAAAGAAAAGAATACAACAGAGAACTATAACAAAATGTTGCAGGACAGCATGCATCTACTTTATCAGGCTCTTTTGAGGGTTTCTCCCCTTAGGGCTTCTTTCTAAAGGTTTTCTTTCTTTCTTTTTAATACCTCTCTAAACTGTGGGGTTTCTCAAAGACTGCTGATGCCTCCTTCTTGCGGGTAGATGCTGCTGTTTGTTGTCTACATCAGGGGAACGCTCAAAGAACGAGTTGCCTTTGAGTATATAGCAGTGGTTGGGAACCTCTGGCTTCTCCACCACCAAGCCTTCCCTATTTGGCCTGCAGTGTGATTTGGCTGCAACCACACCCACCTATCCGTCACCTGATGTCAGGCACAGGACAAGTAAACCCACAGGGCCAAACTGAAAAGGAAGAATCTGGAGTGAACTCTTAAGTGTGTTCTTCCTTTTCAGCCACTGGCAGACTTCAGGTTTTCTAAAACATCACTGTTTCTGTTGTCCCAACCTCAGGAAGCAGGTGCTTGTGGGGAGCAGGAGAGGCAGCAGCGACAGTGCTCCCAGGTATCCTTCCTGAGGACCCCGCTATTCCCCTTTGTTGGATGATGGACCAGTGTATACAGTGGTACCTTGGTTTACAAACTTAATCCGTTCCGGAAGTCCGTTCTTAAACCAAATCGTTCTTAAACCAAGGTGTGCTTTCCCATAGCAGCGGGGGACTCAATTTACAAATGGAACACACTCAACAGGAAGCGAAACTTGTTCTGCTTCCAAGGCAAAGTTCACAAACCAAAACACCTACTTCCGAGTTTGCAGCGTTCTTAATCCAAGTTGTTCATAAACTAAGCTGTTCTTAAACCAAGGTGCCACTGTACTATACAAGTGTATGTTGCAAGGCCTGCCCTGAGCCCCTCCAAGCTAGCTCATTATCGCCAGGTGTGGTGGTGGAGCATGTTCTGGTGGAGAAGCTGCCACATGCCAGTCTAGTTGGCATGAGGATGTGGAATTCAAGGTAGTGGGGGGGGGGTAGAACTAAGCTCTTATTTAAGACATTGCTACTTGCTTTGTAGCAATGTCTTAAATAAGACCCAGAACGAGAGGCTGTTTATCGAAGAACGGCTTAAAGCACAACTGCATATAAGAAAGAAAGTAACAATGAGGACAAGCTGAAGAGTGGAGTCATAGCTCCAGCTCATACTAACCGCAGACAATGTTCAGCTCCATCACTGCCCATTACTACAGGGAGGAAAAGTAGATTCTCCAAAATGCAGTGCTTTTTTCGGGGGGGGAGCGCAGGGGTACGCATACCCCTAAACATGTTGTGAATCTAAGTTTGGCCTCATTGAGGGGCAGTATTTCAATATGAGTAGGAAAATGAGAGCACCCCTAAACATTTTTTGGGGGGGGGAAGCACTGCCAAAATGTATCAAAGCCCTGCACACTTTGGTAATACAGCTTCCTCCTTAGGGGAACAGTTGCTTCCTGCTTGTAGAACATTATTGAATGCAACTAGGGGTGGGGAAGGCATCTTGTTCTTTGCCTTGGGCTGCAAAAAGCTCAGCTTGGTCCTGCAGTGAACAGTGGACCATTTTAAATTAGAGAATGTTCTTGCATGCATGTATCAGAGGTTGAACAGTTGGATATGTTGAAATAAAGGCATCTTTTCACCTTTACACACTGAGGGGGTGGGGCTAGCTGGTGAGAGTGGGAAAAAGATTAAGAAAGAATGTCTTCTCCTGTTTGTTCACTTCTACTGGGCAATAATACAATTTTCAGTCTCACGTCTCTATTTCAGACCACATATGGCAGTAATATTGGATCTTCCCCATCTCAGCTTAACCATGACTAAACAGGTTGATGAATGCCGTGCATCTTATCATCATACATGCATATTGTTAAATATAATTCACTTTTGATCTGCACCCTTGTGCAGTGGCGAATGAAAACACTTAAGATTTCTTCCACTGTCTGGCTTTAAATGTATTAAACAGCCCGGCTGTCAATAGATTATATTCTTGTACGATGATAATAGCCCAAAAAACTAAGAGGCCTTGTCAGGAATTGCAGTTGTCACAGTTTGATGCAAATGATTTTACTTGGTGTTCATCTACTGCGCAATCATCTCATAATCTGGATATACATCACAGCATGACATGTAAATTTCTTGCTACTCTGCTTTCATTTCCAGAAGCAGCAATCAAATGAAAACCACTCAACCTCACCAAAATGTATAAATAATTTTCATTCAAACATATTAACAGTCAAAATATGAGAATTTATCACAGAGTACTGCACCTTTTAAGAAGCAATAAAGACCTTACTTTTTAAGCATATTTCTACTTAGAAAAGTCATATGAAGAGGAACCCGCAAAGAGAAGATTTTAAAATCCTCATATAAAGCCTATTCTACAGGATTTAAGGGTGTTGATGAAGGTTTGGTATACAGCATGCATATTTAAAAAGATAAAAGTAGGCTGGAACAATAGAACCTGACTAAAAATGCAAATCATTTTACAATTGACCATGTTTGACAAATACTGTACTGATTTTAACCATGCAAGCCTATTCATGTTTATTCAGAAGAAAGGGCAGGAAAATGTGCATAGGATTGCAGCCTAAAACATCATATCATATATGAAGTTGCAATCCTAACCTCACATACTTGGTAGTAAGCTCCAATGAATTCAGTAGACATTGTTTCTGAATAAACATGGTTGGGATTGTGCTGTTAGATGTTCAGACAATACTGAATTTCATTTAGGGGTTTTAAAATTTGTTGTTGTTTTTTTACTGCAGCAAACATGTGGGATTAACACAAGGACAATACATAAATACTATACAAACACTGAGTTGGTACACTGGCACGTTGGTACAAATTGTGTCAATGGTGTTTTCGTTGAAAGAACGGGTTCCTGACAATTCAAAGCCCAGAAAATCTTTGATCTAGCTGTGGGATTGTAAGCCAAGGAGATTTTCCCCTGTCACTCTGCACAAGCTCTATGAATCTGTTTAAAGGGGGAAAAGGTAGTAATTGAATTAAATGTACAATGTGAATCTTTGCAGGATTTCTCCATGAAGTCTGACTAAGTTCGGTAGCAAGTGTGCATAGAATTATAGCCTTCATGTCTAAGTTCCATATCCTTTAGATATGCTGCATGATTATGTTGTCTTTTCTTGTGATTTTGAACATTTCTGGAAATGAAGTTTCCAAAGAAAAACTGGCATCTATCAGTATTCCAAGGAATGGATTGGCTGAACTAATTGACTGTAATTATAATTCGAATATATACAGCTGGAAACACCATCTATAATTTCCAATGGGAGAGGATGCAATACTTGTAAAAATTGAAGAGGAGAGATGAGTATTTGACTCTCTTAGCACCCCCACCCCCATCAACCAGGTTCACTTCTTAATGTCTAAGCCTTAGACACTTAAGTGAACACAACCATTTATGATTCAGGAATATAGAGGTTTGTTTAACACTTTCTTGCTTGTGATTTAAAGGAGTTGTAATAGAGATATCTTTCAAACACAACAATGTCCACCAATTGCAGTGCTCAACAGCACCGAGCTATTATGATAAAATGGCATAGCATCCTAAAATAAGAGATTCTGCTTTGCGGTAAGACACCCATTAAATTCTGTGGTGCAGGATTATGCCTGCATGGTTTACTACCAAATAAGCATGACAAGAGTAAGATTGCAGTCGTAGGCAGTTAATCGGGAAAAGAAAAGAATTATATCTGTTGGATATATTTCATGAGCTTTTGTTTTCAGCCATGTTTGCTTAAAAAGGTGTTTGTGGGGGGAAAGCTAGAAATAAAGGAAATGTTTGCACAAGATTAAATGAGTCCAAGGTCTAAAAACCAGGCTTTAGACCAGTTTCCAGAAGCAACCTAATCCAGATTGGAGTCTGATGCAAACAGAGAGCAGCGGCAATGCAGACAGGTGTGAAAGGAGGAGATAGTTTCAGGGGCCACAGGCTAGAAAGCTCAGCTACACATTATGACTAACTAATCTGACTTAACGGGGAATTCTTTCCAACTGCAATAGTGTAATCAGTCAAATGCTAAGTGTGAAGAGGGGGGGGGACTGCAATGCACCTTTTTATGGGACTAAAGTATTTACAGCATGGCTTCCTATATCCAGTTGTTGTAGCCCTATGCCCAAAGGGGAGAGAACCCAAGATCAAAGGTGAGGTTGAAAGGGCAGTCCTGTGAGCAGTCATAGATAATGACTGAGATCTCAGTTTATTCTAAACCAAGCTTCTGGAATAATAATAAGCCTTCTAAGAAACATTTCCTAAATATATTCAGTTCTTAAAGCACTCTTTGTTCCTGCAACCATTCTCCTGTAGTAGAATATAGCATATGCATTAGCACAATGATGTAAACAGGTATCTGAAGGGAACAAGGTGGTTTGTTTGTGGCACCAAACAATGAACTATAAAGCTCTAATGGTTTAGAACCAGGTTCTCTCAAAGACCTGCTCACTAAGGTCCTCACTCCAAAGCATGGGTAGGCAAACTAAGGCCCGTGGGCCAGATCAGGCCCAATTGCCTTCTGGATCTGGTCCGTGGACAGCCCGGGAATCGCATACATGGATCACCAGCGCACGCATTCTTTCCCTCTCCCTCCCTCTCCTCACATGGCACTGATGCCGCCTCCTCCTCCTCCTCCCTCCCTCCTCCTGGCTTCTCCCCGCCCTGCCTAGAGGAGGAAGGGGGTTGGGCTTTGTTGGTGCCAGTAGCAGCAGTGTTTGAGCGGCCGCCATTTTAAGCAGCCCCTCTCTGAAGCCCTTTCGCGCACTGCGCATTGTCCCTCTGCCGCCACTGCCAGCCCCTGCCGCTCGCAGGACACAGGTAAGCAGCCACCAGGGCTCGTGGTGCTCTTGCATCATTTTTTTCTTCAAAATATAGTCCGGCCCCCCACAAGGTCTGAGGGACAGTGGACCGGCCCCCTGCTGAAAAAGTTTGCTGACCCCTGCTCCAAAGGATGCTCTCCTTGTGTCTTGTGTTTGGCTGGGATGGAGGAAGGTCTTCTCAGGTGTGCCACACCTAGGCTTTGAAACTTTATACCTAGGGAGGCCTGCCTCACTTCCTCACTGTTAGCCTAAAGACTTAGTGGTTCCATCAGACATTTGATCTGACAACTTCCTAAAATTTTGATCTGCTGAGTTTTCTGTCTTCTGGATTTTTCTTAATTTTTGTGGCCTGGCATTTTATTATTTTATTGTGATTGTAATTTGTAGTTTGTTTTATTATTTGTTAATTCATGTTTTAAATAAATGAATACAAAGGGCAGCTGCTTCAAGATGGTCCTACCAAACCAAGCCTCTAGTCCTGTCTTATTGGCTAGAACTGGAGCTGAGGAGAAATCAATTTTCAGCTTATATTCACTCAAGGGGAATCATTCAAAACAAGGGCAATTCTCATGTAATTGACAAAGTAAGTAAGAATAAAATTGCTCATTTGCTTAGCAAAGAATCTATGAATGAGAAGAATGCATTTACTGCTCTCCTCATGAATAGCACCTGGAAAAAAATCCATCTCCCTTGAAATTGGATATTTTTTTCTGAAAAAAAGGCAAAAAGTGCGAAGATGACAGTTTTCCTCATTTTTCCAGTGAGTGTGTCTGAGGAACTAGAACTGCAATAACCTGGGGTACAGCAGGCTCAGCCATTTGAAATAAAACTTTGCAGTACTAATGTTTTTGTAACTGCTTTCATATTGTAATGATATTTTTCCAAGCACTGGTTTTATTTGATCTTAAATACCTTTTTGGGAAAGTCCAGTGAGCTGACTCTAATAAAATCATGCTATTGAAAAAAGGTTTAAGTGGAATGTTCAGAATAAATTACAAAACTGCATGCAAGAATACCAGCTAGTACAGCAATAAAAATCTGGAAATGAGGATTCTTGCAATATATTTTAAAGAAGTAGTATACTTTTTTTGCCTTCGTTTTTTTTCATGAAATGTTTCATAATAGAAAGCCTTCACAATGTGAAAATGGATGAATGAATAGCGAATGAACAAACGGCCGACAAAATTGCATTAAAAAAAAAAAACTTGGCTATTTTTTGCATGTGCTACAGAATATATTTCATATCATTTTCAATAACTTTTAGAAGATAATAGGCAAAATGATTCAGTTCTATTTTGCCATGCCAGAATACTTAAATTATACCATTCTTACACTGTCACATTACCCCCAATATATTCATAGCCCTTAAATGCAATTTTATTTCCCTTTTGCATTAAGGACTGGTATAAATAAAAGAAATAGGTCCAGTCTCCAGACTCTGGAAAATGCTGAAAAAAACCAATTTTTAAGCTGGGGGGGGGGGAATCAAAGACTTTCGCTTAGCTAGGCCTTTCCTTATGGCTCATGGGTTCTAAGATGTACATTTTTACTAGGTTAGAAAGAAATAATAAAAACAGAGACTCACAAATCCACACTGTAATTTGCAAGTGTGTGGCACTGTCAAGATTCAACAAGCCTTTATATACATTTTTTGTTGGGGGGAGAGATATCTGAGCAGCCCAAACACTTTGGATAGAAATTTGTTGTTGTCTTGCACATTTTCTGTCAGCACAACAAAAATAGTAGGAAATTAACCTGGTATAGCTTTGTTTAAAGAACAGTGTTTAAAAATCAGTGATGCAGCGTGGGTAAAATTTTGCACCTTTCCCCAGTTTAAAACACAAAGCAAATCATGTGGTCAACAAAGATTCTTTGTCCCATGGTATGGATGTGATGCAACTTTCCCAGCTGAAACAGACACGGGATGAAAAGAAGAATTCTTAACTCCGCAACCATGAAGGTGTAATAGGGAATCCTACAGTTCCATCACATTAAGTTATGGTAGTTATAACAGTGCAAAAGATGGCCACTGCTGTTAGCTACATTGGCGTTCATGCTTTGGCATAGATATGGATCTAAAGGGTCTCAATGAAGAGTAGACTCATCAGTGTTCCCAAACGTTGCTCTTAAGGTGGGCACTATTTTGCTATTCTTCGTGTAAACACAGAGAAAATCGCCACCAGACAAAAAGCATATAAAAGGTCCTTCCAGAAATGGATGATTTAAGACTCAGCTACATTAGTAATGAAACAGCAATTTGAATGTGCTATAAACATGCAACACCAGATGGTGACAAAGAGCAGGCAATTTTACAACACAATTTTCTATGGGGATTTTTTTCTTTTGTTATAACGATCTAATTTCTGACTTATTTATAGTGTTTTATTCCTGTGTGTAGATCCACCCTTAGTAGCGCAAAATTATTCCTGTTCTGCTTTGAGCTGAAAGTGGAATACCAACTCTCTTTCCAGACTTCACCAATTCAATTTTTTTTTAAATTTAAATTAAATTTTAAACATGTATGACTTAAACAACTAACTTAAGCCCCCCCCATGGGTTTACAGCCAGTCAGATATGCTACTGGCTCACTTCCATCTGAGACTCCCTTGCATGTGAATTGATGGGAGAGTGAAAGCTGTGTGTTCAGTTGTTGATGGTGAAAACAGTGCACGGTGGAGAGAGACTGGAAGGAGAAGGAAGGAGGATTGCAGAAAGATAGATGGGGGGAGTGAAAAATGGGACTAATAGAACAGGAGGCATAAAGAGAAAGAAGAGAGAGAATGCTTTGGGGTTCTGAAAGAAAAATGGCATTAGTTGAGAAGAAGTTAGAAAGAAAATAATAAGAATTGTAGGGTAAATGCTTTCCCACAGTTAATGTACCAAAGTGGCTCTGCTGAGTTAATATACATCAGGGGCCCCCAACATGATTTGCGTTGTCCAACCTGATTTACACTAAACATGCTCAATTATTTTAGCCTTTCCTCATACAGTGGTACCTCAGGTTACAGACGCTTCGGGTTATAAACTCCGCTAACCAGGAAGTGGTTGCTCCAGGTTAAGAACTTTGCCCCAGGATAAGAATGGAAATCGTGCACCAGCAGCACAGTGGCAGCGGGAGGCCCCATTAGCGAAAGCACGCCTCAGGTTAAGAACTGTTTCAGGTTAAGAACGGACCTCTGGAACGAATTAAGTTCTTAACCTGAGGTACCACTGTATATCATACACAGCAAACCTTTTGTTATTTTATTGCTTTCCTGGTGGAATAATTCTTAGTTTATTTTCATCCTTTCTAAAATGTGCTCACCCAAACTAAGCATTATAGCACTTTGGGGCCTGCCCATTGTGAATTCATTATTTCCTCAGATGTCGCAGCACTTCTGTCATAAATATTAGGCCAACCGGCAAAATCACTCTGCAAAAACTTTGCCATGAAAATAAAGATCTATATAAATCTCATGCTGAGATTCTAAAGATTTTGTTTCCTTTTTAGTTTCAGTCTCACTGCTATTATTGAGGTACATAAGTAGATCAAGCAGCAGCTTCGTCCCAAATATCTAAGGAGAATGAGGTGTTGCCTCTTGTTTTGAGATGCCATCTAGTTTTCGAACAGGAGGTTTTGTATCTATAGTCAAGTGATGGGTTATGCAAACCTAGGGTTATCTCCACACTGAACAAATAGGGTCCCACTTGCACAACAGAATTTCTGTTTCCTCCCCTCCCCTGCATACCTACAAAATCTGCTATGGAGGGTTCCCCAACTCCCTGAAACTGATTTTGAGGGCACATGGGTGGTTGGATGGGGCAGGAAATGAACAGGAAATCCTGTTGTACACATGGAAGTCTGTTGGTTGTGCTTCAGTGCTCTTCATGTTTCAGAAAGTCAAAATTTAGTAAGTCCTTCCAACCATCTGGGGAAGATTTGGGCAGGGGGCACAGGGGAGGGAAATGCCGCCATGTGGAAAACCTTGTGCTGGCTCCACTAGTGTAGTGAGTTAGTTGAATATGGCCCTATATATAAATTTTGCCTGCCTCTGTCTATGTTATAACTTATTAACTTCTTCCAACACAAAACTATTAGACACTCATGCTATGGTTTGACCTGTGCACTTTGTGCCAGTTCAGTTTTCTTGTGCTATAATATAATGGTCTAGAGGAGGAATAACCAAAATGCTGTCAAGTGTTGTGGACTGGAAGCCCACTATGCCTGACTTGTGGCAATTCTGGCTGGGGCAGATGACTCTTGTAGACAAACAACATCTACAGTAGATAGCACTGCATTGGATACCCCAAATCTAAAGAGTGAGACCGTGCCCATTGGTGTCTCCAAAAGAATACCCTAGAAGTTTAAAAAGAATTTGTTATTTAAAAATTAGGATGCATGCCAAGATAATGTTTTCCCATGGCTCGTCCCGTCAAGGAGAAAGTTCTGGATGAAATTAAGGAGTGGTCATTGTAAGAAAACAAGCACTGAAGTGAAGCAGAAGACTCCAAGTAGACATTGTGAATCAACAGTTAGGTCTAAAACCATATTTGGACTAATCTTTAGATACCAAATGCCCACCCCAGTAGCCTCCATTCCCAGTCTACCCATTACTTCCAGGACTGGAAACATGCATTGCAACATTTTATGAATTGCCTTTTGAGACAGCCAATTTATATTTATAATCAAAAGTTTACATGAATATTCTGCCCTTGATTCTTATGCAGTAATTCCAGGTGTCATTTGAAGCACTTGCTATAAATAGCTGAAGCAATAATGCCACTTACCTTCTTAATTCCTACTTAAATTCAACTGCCTGTGATGCATGGAAGAATACAATCATTGCAGTTCCAGATTTGGTGGCAAAGTTCCATAAGAAAAATGCCAAATACCCAGAGAAGAAGCCATTTCTTTATGGAGCAGCCTTGCAGTGCCCAATAGCAATGCATACTCTTTTTTATGAGGAATAAATACATACTCCACAAATTTTAATGATCATTCACATTTTTATTCCAGTATCTTAAATATTTTTCTTCCAACTCCAGGAGGGAACGGGGGAAGTGTGCTTCACATTGCTACAATTGTTGGTTCTCTTATTAGCTGTTCTGGAGAAATCTGTAGCACAGTATAAATCTGACAGTCAGTGCCATTTGGATTGCTCAGAGTACGGAGCCATAATTAAAGTTAAAAACTCACTGTGCAAAGTTAAAAGCTCACTGTGCAAGGAAAGGCAGGGGTTTTTTTAATATAAAAAATATATATGGCAGCCTGAGATATTGGGATGTTGAATGCCCACCCCGGGGCCGCCCAAAAAAGTTGAGATAGGCTGTGTCCACATTATTTTGTTTGTGAGAGCTAAGGATCTTCCCTCCACCATCATGGTCCCAGAGACATATTTTGTCCTAGTTGTGCCATCATTTTTTAACAGTAAGAAGAATGGGATTCAAAGTTGCTACTTAAATGCATTTCTCCCTTCAGCTGTTGCTTCAGCTGTCACCAAATCATTTGGTATAAGGCAACTGTATGACTATTGCAGACACTCGATGAGATAGTACCTATGACATCTGCTAATGAGATAGTTCTGCCTAACCTCTGAAAATCTTGGCAGTTTTAAGAACTTATGCCTTTTATTTTATTTTATTTTATTTTAAAGCTCTTTCTGGCAAGAGCACCCTGCCCATTATCACACAAAGTTTACTAAAAGTAGAAACCACCCAAGAAAGATTATGCCCTTTCCCCCGCAACAACAAATAGAGGCAAGGTTCTCATCTCCATCATCTACCCAACTATCTGTGCAGGATCGGCACTTAATTAACATGGCATTAAGCGAGAAGAAACAGACAAATTATCAAAAGTATGCAGAATGTTTCAGCATGCATTATATTTGCTAAATATACTTGCCAGAAGTCCAGTTTGTGTCATTTTCACAAAAGCTGCATTTGTGGATTTGATCTACAGTAATGGCATCATGAGAAGAGAAGACTCCTTGGAAAAGACCCTGATGTTGGGAAAGATGGAGGGCACAAGGAGAAAGGGACGACAGAGGACGAGATGGTTGGACAGTGTTCTCGAAGCTCAAAGCTACCAACATGAGCCTGACCAAACTGCGGGAGGCAGTGGAAGACAGGAGTGCCTGGAGTGCTCTGGTCCATGGGGTCACAAAGAGTCGGACATGACTAAACGACTAAACAACAACAATGGCATCTAGCAAGTCAAATTAGAGGTGCTGTCAGTAACAGCAAAACACAGCATTTCTATAATGTTCAAACAGGGATAGGGAACCTATAGCCCTCCATATGTTATTGGGCTACAGCTACCATCACTCCTAACCATACTGGCAGGGGCTATTGGAAGTTGGTGTCTAAAAAAATTTGGAGATCCATGTCTTCCCTATCCCTGTCTTAAAAGGATGTATGGCCACCATGAAAAAAGCTGATAACAGTGACTACCACTGCATGATTGGGTGTTGCTTTGTGACATATAAAAACAGATTCAGTATACCATTTTGTTTCCTCTGCTGGTCTGTTCCACATAGGCAAGGACAACCCTACTGTTAGACAGAGTGAGGAAGACACCTCAGAGTGAGGAAGCAGATACTGAGGAGAAGATGTGGAAAACCAGGACTATTCTTCCCTGAGCCCCCTGACTGCTGCCCTCATGTGTTATGGAGGATACAAGCCCATCACTAGTCACGAAGTAAAATTCATCTACCAGCCCAGTTACCTTTGGTATCTCGAATGGAGGGGAGATGCCACCTTGTCTGCCTTAGTCACCAACATTGTTTGGGCCAGCCCTGCACATAAGTCTGTAATGTTTACTAGCTAAGATTCAACAGATTCAACTAAGTAAGTAATATTAATTAATATTATTACTAGCTAAGTATTAATATTAATACTAGCTAAGATTCAACAGTAATTAATATCTACTAAATTTTGTCATCACCAAGGACACCCAATATATCTATAAAGGTATAGATACAGGTGCTTATTGGACCTAGGAAATAAATGATCTAAGATGCTCTACAGCACAAAACATCATGAGAAATAGATTTTGCAGGAAACTGTGATTGCTCATGTATGCATGCTTTTTATTTCCATATCCTGATAAAACTTCCATCTAAAAAGCAAGGCAATGAAGAGTGTATCACTTTGTGAGACTTGCTCCCCGCTCAGCATTATTTGAATACTGAGCTTGGATAATCAGATGCTTGAAATGCACTATGACCCATCGCACACCCTCATGTTGCCAGAGGATTGCCATCCTATTTATACATAAGTCCCATGAGTGGAAATTTGGGGCGGGGTGGGAGATGCTGACTGCCCTCTGTTTCATAGAGAAGATATATCTCTGACCAGTGTACTGATTCTATACACCGTTAAGGACCTCTGCTAAGAACAATTAAAGGGGCTTATGGCATAGCTTTGAAAACACATGCCGTGAAGTCGATGAAATTGGTGTAGTTATCAGATACACAAACCACACATATTCTCTTTAAAGCACCCTGCTTTTTGGTAATTGAACCTTGGATATAATCAAGAGTAAGACTTGAAAATGTGGTGCAAATCTTGCCCTAAGCCCCACATACATCACTGC